>VOQJ01006856.1:4510-17449 GCA_015052665.1 Apistogramma diplotaenia
CTGCTATACACCCAGCTTTACGTATGCCTGTGCACAAAATTACTATGACAAGGGGCAGACAAAAGACAGAGCTGCTCAGTGTTGGTGTCCATGCAGACCACAATAACACACACTCACAGGTCTAAATGGATTTCCTTGCATCATAGCAGAGTACAATGCTTGTATAAAAAGACCTGCTTGAACTGCGCAGCTGGCACAAATACTCATGACCAATGATCGCTCAGATTAGGGCGAGGGACCCACCCCACTCACCCACTCCATACGGCATTCATATATTTTACAGTGTGGCCCACACTAAACAGTTTTCTCTACTGTTTCTCCTCTCTGCACAGCCTCACACCAGTCACACGTTCGCAGTCTGATTTTTGGGTGTTTTACCACAGGAGGCCACATGCTCTGACTAATAATTAACATCAGCATTTCCTCAGTGGCTGCAGGTTGTGGGGCTTTCAGAAAAATAAAGCTGGCTTCTCTTGCTTTACTAAATATTAGGCGGAGACTGTTCCTCTGCACTTTAACACGCATCACCCACCCCACCACCCGTGGCATTGGCAGTGCTCAGGAGTGCCTCGAGGAACACATTTGAGTGCCGAAGGTGTTCGCTCAGATCCTGCTTCGATCAGGAGTTTGCCATGTGCATTGGAAGAAATAAAATCTACAGATGGCCCGCTTTTACACCTCCCCGGGCCCAAATGGTCTTAAGGGTTCACAGTATTAGGCAGGTGGTTTTAATATTCTAGTTGATCTGTGCATATTTTCAGTGCAGTCTTTCATCAGAATTGCATAAAACTGATTTCCATAAACCTTATTGGAGAGTTGGGGCACAGGTTGAGGAAGAAGCCATTCATTTTAAAACTGCAGGACTCTGGCTTGGTGGAGGACTGTGCCATGGAGTGCACCTGAGGAATACGACTTGTAGCTTTTGGTCTTTTGCAGTTGGATTTTACCTTTTCAATAACTAATGTTAAAATTAAATTAAAAGTTCTCAAGCAGTGGCAGTACTGTAGTTGTGCCGCCTTAGCGGCCATGACTCCCACAGGATGTTACATCATCTTATGCATGTTTCTCCCTCCGAATTTCAGAGGAAACATTTACTATCCCACTGTCTCTGAACTGTGTATGAATGCATTCATGAATGATTCATACTAAGATTATATGGTCACATCCTATTTCCTCCACCAAATCAGCCACAACAATGGCTGTACAGGATACTGTAGCCCATAAACTGTAGCAGGACCACAAAAACAGCCTCACAGAAGAAAGATCTTATTACATCATTTTTCCCCACATGCTCTAATGCTGCACACATGACTCAGCTGCAGGAGAGTTCCCCATTTTACTGTTTCTATTTGTGTGTGTGTGTGTTTTGTTTTTGTTTTTTTTTTTGTATGTATACCTCCACACCTGTTGCAGCTAGGGGCCAGAGGCATTATGCTTGCTGTTGTCCACCTTCAAACTGTGGTGATTGTTCAGATGTTCCACTGGGTTGGGTTTTTCAGAAAATGTTTTGTCCATGTTTGAAATACTGCATTCTGTCTAGATTCCAACTTTGAGTTTTGTCAAAATGAACTTGTTGAGCCAAACATAAATCTGTCTTAGTACTTTTCTATAAAATTCCTTCATGTCTTAACTGCATACAGTATAATATAAGAGAGTCTGAACAGACATGGTGGTAAATTGACTGGATCGGTTTGTGGAGGTGGTTATCCTCAGGTTTGTGTTTTGCCCATGAAAATGATTCAAAAATATATATCTGCACAGCTGAACAGACGTCTCACTGCATTATTTAATCACAGTCACATTTATTTGATATAGCTGTCAGAGCTGTCTAAATGGATATTGAAGGTGTACTGTGTTATGTAACTGGGCTGTAAGCTGAGAGAGAATCCAGAGTTTTTAGGGGCCGACCTCAGTGATCGAGACTCTTTGTTCTGTGTGTGTCTGACTGCAGTCATTAAAAATGTTTGTCCATAACATCTGAGCAAAGACGGCAACTTTGGAAGAAACCCTGGGCAGTTTCAGATGATAACTCGTGCACTGACCTACGCAGTAAACATGTTACGCACTGATGCAGGCGTCTGTTTTGCAGAAGAGGTGGCTGGGTTGCGCATCTATGATTAATGAGAGTGTGGACAGGGTGGGATGTTTATGCAACCGTTTAAGCACACACAAAAGCACATGATAACAGTCTTTGGCTAAATGAAATAACCAGTACCATCTCAGCCTGTCTTTGTTTTAATGTGGCTTAAATGAAAGAACTGCATAAGGGACTAAGACCATAGGAAATATCTATATTTTCAGTCTAGGGATGGATATACAGGCTCAATATTATATCACGAATTTTCATGGTAATTTGTGAAAATTATATTTATGGTGATTATATGTATTAAGTACATGATTTGCAACATTTTATTGCAGCTTGCAAGCAGCAGCATTTACAAGTGTAAGTAAATGAGGGGAATTTTCAATCCTTTTCCATTGAGCTATTGCCGTTGATGACACACTACCTAATTCAAAATACTGAAACAAGGTGCCAGCAGCAGCAGCAGCGTTATAGTTCAATAGTGAGACAAATGTAAGCACAAAAGTAGCCTTGGTAATGTTTTAAGTAAAAGTATAAAATAACTGCTTAACACTTTAGTTTAACAGTAATTAAAGTAACTTAACCTTGTAATTGATTAGTAGCTGCACACTATTGTCAGACATCGACATGTACGCTGAATCTTGGAACGAGCTTTTTAACCAGTTTCTTTAAGCCCTGGTTTTTTTTTCATTTGTTTTTCACCACCATGCAACCACATCAGTAATTTCCATCCTCTGTTTGCTCTTCCTGCCATATGGCATGCAGCGAGCGCTCCAGTGATGTCGGGTCGAGTCATTTGTTTACGTTTGTGTTGCACATCGGTAGCTGCTAAGGTCTCCTCTCTAATAGCCTGGTTATACTCGACAGTGGGATTTTACCTCAAGTGGTCAAACGAGGTTGTGGTTTCCACCTTCGGCAGGAACACTTTCCTTTCATTTTTGGCAAAACAGTGCAATTTTGTTGGAGGCTGATGAGGTAGCTCCCTTTTTAGGCACAAAATCACCATCGGAGGCTGATGCACATTTCTTATTCTTAGAGATACCTGAGCTCTCAAAGGCATGACGTCACTATATCATTGATATCACTACATTTACATTGCAAAGTATTTACGTAAACTCAGATTTATAAATTGTCCAATTAGGATTTAAATGCAAAGCGGACATTTGTTTTGCGTTTGCGTTGTCTTCTTAATTATTGTTGATAGCTCGTTTTTGTTGTAGAGCACACGAAGTGGCTTTGTAGGGATCAGATAAGCCATGTGGGCTTTTTGTTATGAACAAAATAGGAAACTGCAGCACATCTGAACAGGACTGCAGATCAGGAGACAAAGCCATGGCAGCCTGAATGTTATTTTTTTTCTACTGTATGTCAGAGTCCAGGTCACAGGGGCAGCAGCCCAGACCTCATTTCCCTGCCCACCTACTCTTCTCATATGAGGGGAGTCATTCCCAAGCCAACTTTGAGATATAATCTCTATAATATGTTTTTTTTTAAATTACTATTATGGGAGTAGTCTCATCATCGGACTCTCATATGGTCTTTAACCTGTAGCCATCATAAGCACTTTGTGGCTTTCTTTGTACCCTGGTTCTCATCGTTTCTTTGGAAACTTCCTGTTTTGTATCTTCAGTTAGAGGTCATCGAGTGTTCATGCTGCTTGTCTCTTGCACACAGTTTCTGAAGAATGAGCCGTAAACATGTTGAATGGTACCGATAAGTGTTCCCTTATCTGTGGCCTGTGCTCACCGTTGGTGTCATTAGGTTGTCAGCAAACAGAATTGTCTTCATGGGGAATCAGTTTGCAAGGTCAGATCATGAATTAGTTCATCTCAGTGTAGATGACTTTTTTAACTTGAAGTTGTGCATTTGGGCAATTTTATAGAGGACAGATTATATCTTGCAGATATGTGGATGGTACTTGCATTTAAACCAAGGTTTTGGCTCAGTTTCTGTTTCTATTTTATGGTTAATAAGGGTTGATGCGGCTCTGTTAACTGTCATCACACATACTGCTGTCACTGTTTTCAGTTTGACAATCAGGATGTAAATGTTTTTGCCTCTTCTTAGGTTCTCAATGCCCAGAAAGCCGGCTACAAGGCAGCCATTGTTCACAATGTGGACTCCGAAGACTTAATCGGCATGGGATCGAATGATGGTAAGTTTCCCCTGTTATCTGGCTCAGTGCTTGTTGTGTGGTCAAACAGTCTGAACCTGCTTTCCCTCCACACTTTTTTTTTTGGATGTCTGTCCTGTGAGGCCAATAGCTCAGTAATGCCATGAAGCAGATCTCTACAAATTTGGCAATAAAAGGAAAAACTAAGTGGTCGAACATCAAGGTCAGCAAAAACGAGCTTCCTCTGAAGGGTGGCTGGCCTCTCCTTTAGAGATCGAGTGAGGAGTGTACATTGAAAGGAGCCAGTTGAAGTGGTTCATCTGACTAGGATGCCTCCTGGGCACCTCTTGGGTGTGGTGTTCAGGACATGTCCTGCCAGGAGGAGACCCCGGGGCAGACCCAGGACATGCCGTGAATGCTGCCGCCATGTTGGATGTGGCAAAATCGGCAGACTTAATAAGATGGCGATGCCTCACATTTCTAATTATCAGAGTAAGTTACGTTACTAGTCGCAGCAGCGGGCCGACCCACTCAACGCGGCGTCTACGCATACATGTACATCCCAAACGGCTCCTCCGATTGTATCTGAAAATCACTGTTGCCAACTCCTCAGTAAGAAAAGTAGCTATTGGCAGTCCTAAAAGTCGTTAGAAGATGCTATGTGACGCCATTACCTAATTTGCATAATTTGTCATTTGCATGTAGTTGTAATAGGGGCTGTAGGAGAGAGGAATAACAACTTTGGAGAGACAAAAAGTAAAGAAAAACACTAAATATTTTTGTTTAATTAAATTTGGCAGCTGCATCATGAGGAATAAGCGCACGAAGGGAAAACCCACTTCCTCTATGGAGGTCACGTGACTTCTAATATAGCCATTATTTTTTTTTAAAATGATTTATCTTGTATTTTCTTAATTGGTTTAATAAATATTTAAAGACAAAATTTGCAGTTTTGCTAACTGTGGAGTCTATATGGTGAGTGATATCGAGGATGCATTTTTCCTTCAAACCTTTGGTATTTAAGATCACCAGAAAAATATAGTACACGACCCTTGAGTTTCTTTTTTTGAGGGGTCAAAGTGTGAGACACAACTTCTTTAGTGTGCCACAAAGTAACACTGGTTCTTTTTTGTTTTTCCTTTTTAGTGGATATTATGAAGCAGTTGGTTATTCCCTCTGTGTTTGTGGGCGAGAAGACTGCAAACACTCTGAAAGAGGACTACATGTATGACAAGGGGTAAGCCTGAACCCAAATCTCTTTATTTTTTTCCTGCCAATCAGTATAAATAGAAACAGCTTCCTGCTCCGCTCCTCTCACACTACACTCTGAACAATTCATTCTTTCAACATGCAGAGGAGAGCTGGCTACTTTTATTCAGCTGGATCACTCACTGCCCATTCTTTGCTTTCCAGCTATGAGTTTAATTTGTTGTTGTTGTACAGAAGTGTGTGTGGCCTGCTCTGTAATATATCAAGGAGATGAGTTGTTTTGTGATGTGCGTTGCTGCAGCTGCTGACATGAAAGGAAATGTCTCTCTGTGAGCACAGAGGTCACAACATTAACACTTCATTTCTCCATTTAACATAGCTCGTGTGCATGTGTGTTAGATACCATCCTAATACATGAGGGTTATTCCCACATCCTGTACAGCCAGGGGAATGAACACCAAACATGGTATGGGCATAGTTTTGTCAGTGTGGACCAGTTTAGTTGTTACATATTTGCCTGAAGCACAGATAGTCTGCTGGAGAGGGAGTTCTTACTGAAATAAAATGCCATTATGATGATAAGGGGGACCTTTGTGTGACTGTCACACAACAATTTTTCAAACCGAACGGCACTAAAGGGAATCTCCGTAATGTGGCAGCTTGGAGCTTGAGTGGTAGCGAAGTGCTGCTAGTGTAGGCCACAGCCGCCCACAGAATACCTGTCTGTGAAAAAGGTTATCGCTCATCACATGTCCTGCATCTGACACTGCTCTGCTTTTCTTTCAGGGGCCATGTGGTCCTCCTGCCAGACTTCAGTCTGCCTCTGGAATACTACCTGATCCCCTTCCTCATCATCGTGGGAATATGTCTCATCCTCATTGTTGTCTTTATGGTTGGTAAATTTTTTATCTTCATGGTAAAAGTATTTTCCAAAGCAACCACTGAACATGTTTAAAGCTGGAGAGTAATTTGTTTCAACGACAACAATTTGATGATTAAGAAGTGAAGAAGATAAAATCCACACTAGTCTGTTACTGAAGGACTTTTGCTTTGTGATGACTCTCTTACTCAATGTAAAGATAATACTTTTAATCCCAAAACTTCAGACTCCAAACTTCAGCCTGTACCTGAAAGTAGTATTACAGCAGCAGGCTGAAGTCTGGCATCAGGTTTAGTTTTGACACATAGCACTTTCCCTTATGTAACTATATTGAGAAACAACCTAAATTAAAGCTTTTTGGACTTTCTTTGCACAAGATCTGTGTGCGTTTTGGATTCAAGTTGAGTTGCCTTTCTGCTTCAATTAGATCACCAAGTTTGTCCAGGATCGACACAGAGCTCGGAGGAGCCGCCTGCGCAAAGATCAGCTGAAGAAGCTTCCCATCCACAAGTACAAGAAAGGTAGGAAGGTGACCTGAGACACATCAATTTGTAGTCACTGTATCACTGAAGTATTAGTCATTTATATGTTGGAATGATATGTTTTCATGGCTAGGCAGGACACAGCTCACTGGTTAGCAATGAAGTTTCACAACAAGAGGCACTCACTGAAACTCAGTAATGTCACTTCCTGGCTGAATAAAGGTTAATTTACGAGTTATAATAGGCTCTCTGTCAGTGTATTTTGATTATTTTGGTTAGTCATGTGCACATGACAAATAAAAGGTCCTGGATATTACAAAATTATCAGGAAAATACTGAAGTACCTGCATATTAGCTGGAGCAGTTCTATTAGCAAGGTTTAAAATGAAGTTTTTTTCCCCCTTGAAGAAATATTTTCTATTGAAATCAAAATCACCACTTTACCAGCAATATGTTGACTCGCTGAAGCAACCAGTCATCGATATCATGCTTTTTTTCTTTTTTTGTTTGATCCTTACTCTGACCTCTGATCTTTATGGTCTGTGGAGATGCTATTTTTCGTCCTCTTCCGTGATCCTTTCCCTCACATGATTTGGCCAAGAACAGAGATGTCATCGATGCATTACGACACATCATTGCTCCCTGGAGCTCTGTGCCTAATCGGATTAATATGGACTCGATTTTTTTTCCACAAAGGCAGATTAGAGCTCCTCTCTGTTGAGACTGGACACATGATACATGGTTTGGAATGTAATCTCGGTCATGCTGGAGGCCCGACTGGGTTGGAAGCTAAGCGTAATTTGGATTTTTACCTGTCGGACAGATGTACAGCAGAGTGTGAACTGCTTGTTTGTAAAAGGAGAAAAAATATGAAGAGGTAAAACGAGATCTCTGCTGTTTAAATATTAGCAAATAATACCTTTGTGTAAATGTTTGAGCATTTGATTAGAAACATTTTATGTTAAACACTGTGGCTCCTCTTTAAGTATAGGTATTGGTGTGGCTATAGCATTGTTTTGAAATTCAAATCCTCTTTGTGCGTTGGGTAAATAAGTTTGTCTGTGTATTTAGACGTTTGCCGGCTGTGTTGCCTCCAGCAGCTGTGTTTTGCAGACTGGAAAGCCCCTGACTGCAGTCAGCTGTGCAGGGGAACACTGGGGAGCTTTGTAGAGAATGGGTGGTGCATAATAAGTATCCCCCTTGCAAAGCTGCTAATTGAGGAGGTTATGAGCAGAGCTGCTCCTCCCTGGCTGGCAGAAATGAATGCACATGCAGCACACCAGCTAAAAGCAGCATGTGCTGCTCCGATAGCCGTTTCTGTCTCTGCGGTTCGCGCGCTGTCACGGCTGCGTCTGCGAGCAGTGCCCACTCTGACTCAGGGTTTCCACCAAGCTCTGCTGCAGTCAACCTTGGCCGCTGCAGGGAGTTTGGACATCCAGGAAACAGCCACTGAGGCGGTGTCTGCGCTCCTGTCAGCTGAGTCAGAGCATTTGGTGGCACAGGAAGGGGACACCAAATCTCCACCTAATCACCTTTTAAGCTTTGCACTCTGGAGCAGTGCTAGCCTGGCAAGAAACCAAATGTCGGGTTTGAGCCTGGGAGGGCCGTGAGAGTGGGACAGCAACTCTGTTGTCTCACTTTGTGTGTTGTTTAGGCAGTGTTCACCCCAGGTAAGAGGAAGACCTCTAACAGGATTTAGCCTCTGAACATTTGGGATCAACACACTTATTTTACTTTTGATGTTTGTGTCACTTAAAGGGGAAATAGGCTGTTTGTGTTGTGGTCTGCTAACGGCACATGTTGTATAAAACGTGTGGTGTCTCCAGAGGAGGCTATGAGACGTTTAATAAACTGCTGCACAAAATCAGTAAAACTTAAATCTGTATTTCTACAGAAACCCTGAGCTAAATATTTCAAAGCTTATTTTATTGACCATTGTTTACAGCTGTGTGTGTATGTGTCTGTGTGTTTTAAGCTCCATATTGTCACCTGTTTTTTATTTTTAGCTGTAGCCTTCCTTTGGGACAGCTCAAGGCCACATAATTCACTGTGATGCTCAGAAATGTTGCTGCTGCTCCAGTTCGCATGCTGAAGTTTTTAGGCACCATGCCTGAACTTGGCATACATCACTGCAATGGTGCAGCTTCAGAGTGGGAAAGATGTCTAATGGTGTCCTCCTTGGCCTCGGTTGCAGCGGATAATGCTGAGCTTGGACTCCGGGGGGGCTTTGATCAGATGCAGCTTTAGTGAGCGGCAACAGCCTTGATACTGTGTGGATGTTGATCTTGGAGCTGCAAATCTGAAATATTCTGCAGAATATTGTAAAAATATTGCATTTATTTACTTTTAAAAAAAGTTTAATCCAGTGGAAATTTTATTTAAGGTTCAGACAGCGTATGTTCACATTAAAAGCTTTGTAAAAGTACCTGTGAAAAACTTCCAGCTTTTACATTTAAATTGTTGATACCTTGATATACTTCGTTTAATGTGCATCTTCCTGGATCATTTCCAAGCTAGTGAGGTTTTTATTCTTGGCTGTTGTCTCAGTTAGGGCTTCATTGTTTCACCTCAGCTGCAATAATCACTTAGATGGAAGCAGCCAGTAAGCCCAAATCAATATTTCACTATTAACTTTAGTAGGGCAGTTAGTTGTAGTCTTTCTTATACATCTAAATCTGTAATACACTCTGTATCCTAATGGCTCTGCACTGTTACGCTTGCCAGCTAATTATCGTCACCGCAGCCTCAGCTGCCGCTGTGCTGGCAGGATGTCTTTCTGCCGATGAGAGTATCCGCTCACGATCTACATGATCTGACAGAGGAGCGTACACTGGCATCGGCAGATATCTGTCCATCACTTCAGCAAATACATCGGTAGAAATTGATTTACAGGATTGTGATTTTTTTTTAGAGCCTTTTTTTTTTGGGATACAAACAGTCCCAAAGTGTGCCAAGAAAATATCCTCCACACCACTACACCCCCACCAGACTGGGCAACGTTTTGCCAATCTTGAATTGTAGCCTCAGTTTCCTGTTCTTAGCTGACAGGAGTGGCCCCCGGTGTGCTCTTGTGCTGTAGCAGCCGATCAGCTTCAGGGTTTGAAGTGTTGTGCGCTCAGAGGTGCTCTTCTGTATACCTTGCTTGTAATGAGTGGTGATTTGAGTTCCTACCCGCTTGAAGCAGTCTGGCCATTCTCCCCTGACATCAACAAGGCATTTTCACTCAGAGAACTGCTGCTCACTGGATATTTTCTCTTTCTCAGCATCCTCCCTAAACCCTAGAGATGGTTGTGTGGGGAAAATCCCAGAAGATCAGCAGTTTCTGAAATAGTCAGACCAGCCCGTCTGACACCAACAGCCACAATCAAAGACACTTAAATCACCTTTTTTCTCCAATCCGATGCTTGCTTTGAACTTCAGCATGATGTTGCGACCGTGTCTGCATATCTAAATACAGTAGATGGTGGCATGTTGCAATTGCTTGATTAGATATTTGCCTTAACAAGCAGCTTAACAGTGTCTGAGTTTATATAGACAGTAGAAAAAGGAAAATTGCCTTTGCATTTCCATGGTGGTGGCTTCTCCTAGGATGCTCATTCCATAGGGCACAATGGTGGTTTGAGCTTGAAAATGATCACATGGTATGCCGTTCACAGTCACTCAGTGGAATATTTCGGATGGACGTGTAAGACACAGATTTATCAAAACACCAAATTAGTGAATATATATATATGTATAAGAATGAACTCCATTAGAGTTCCAGAGAGTTGGAGAATGGGTGCCAAGCAGAAAGTGGTATCTCTCAGCCGGGAGATAAAATGATAAATTTGCAGTCTTTCTCATACCAGGCAGGAGCCGGCTTATCTAGTTGCAGAAAGTCTGAGAAAGTGAGTCAGCAACTCCCTTGATTTCAGACCTGCCTCGGGTAAACACTTTCCTGATGAGTTTATGGTCTCGGTCACTAAAGGCAGATAAAGACAGTGACGCTGGTTATCTTTTAGGCTAGGCCTGCTTTGTGATCGACGAGCTGTTATCACATGAGTGTCCCTTGTTTTCTCAGTCAGTCACCCCTCGCTCATCCTTTCAAACCACAGCTCAGGGCTTTAAGACAGGCGGGGCCTCACTAGCCAGTCTGAGATGTTAGTGTCTGTGTCCATCTTACATATACAGTCTATGGGCGCAGCACTTTATTAAGACACATGGTGGTTTTTTCCCCCCTTGTCTGCTGTTCAGGTTGTATTTTTTTTTTTACTGGTTGCCAGGTCAGACAATTGCACTTGGCCAGCTGACAGTGCTTATAAAGATATGGGCTAGAGGTGATGATGGTGAATAATGTCACTTGCGTACATGGAAATAGGAGTCCTCAGACTGAAATGAATAGTAAGCAACACAAAGAGTGTTTGTACGTATGGCGCACAATGTCTTAATGGAAGGCACAATATCCGTGTAATCAGCGCACAATACCAGTCTGAGCAGCATCATGTAACATAAGATCTGTGTCGACGTACAGTATTATGTAATTGCAGCTGCCGCGACTGTCGGCTAACCACCGCGCCACCATTAACATGACATATGCTGTAGTTTTCTTACAGAGCCTTGCATCATGTCCACGAAGGCTGACAGCCTGACTTTTGACAGTGAGCTTTGCCCCCCTCCCCCCCGACGTGTTTTGCCAGGAGTTGGCGTCTGGCAGACGTATGAGTCAGGAACAGACAATGTGCACGTGCAGCAAAATAACAGGAAGAAAAAAAAAAAAAAGAGACCTGATTGATTTTGACCCTTATTTTTACTCTTCCTCTGATCTTTGACCTGCAGTCTGTTCCTCCCTGAGTATGAGTCACTCCACCCCTCCCAGAGGTTTGCACTTTCAAACCAAGGCGCACGCACATGAGAATGGTCGGAGCAGCTGCAGTGTCTCAGCCGTCGGTGTGTGAAGCATGTTGATGTCAGTACAGAGGAGCTCTCTCTGTCTCTTAGCTCACTGGCCTCCTTGCCAGCTGTCCTTGTCTGGTCGGCAGTGACAAACTATGTAGATGCTTTTTTTGTGTGTGTGTGTGTGTGTGTGTGTGTCCTTTTACTCAGTTTTTGTCAGCCTCTCTTTCATTCGCCTGCCCGCCCCATCTCTGCTACGCATTCACTGCTTGTCTGAAGTTCAGTAGGACAGCGTGGTTCCTTTGAGAGCCAGGAATGCTGGCAGGCTGGCCGATTAATGGAAAATGGAGGGGAGAGGAGCTGCACTGACTCTCAGAGCTTTTTAGCGTGTGCTACTAGCCCCAAAACGTAATTGCGAGGGATTCCCAGCATCTGAATAGTTGCCAAACGTGACCTAGATGTTTTTGAGTGGCCTTGGAAAAATATACTCTGCCAACCCAACTTTAAACTAGGATGAGCAGGAACTACCTTCATAATAAAAACCTGACTTTTAATTTAGAAACACGCTGCTGTAGATGCATTATGTGCCTCGTGTAGACTGAATCTCAGCTCACAGAAATTACATTATTACGGTGGAGAATTTGAGAAATTCGAGGAGAACGAGAAACGTCCACAGCAGTTTCTTTGATCAGCACTTGTGGGGTAATTTGTTCTGTGACGGGTGTTGACTCAAGCAGACTGTGAATTATGTTCTGCTGCAGTGCTCTGCGCTGCGCGTCCTTCTCGCTGTGCAGAGCCCTCGGCTTTTCTGGAGGAATCTCTTAAGTTTTCGAGTGAGCGGGCCACATTTGTCCGTTTTGGACAGTGTTAACCGTGCCGTCGGGTTTTGAAGTGTCGCAGAAAATGATCCTTAAAGGTATTGTGAAGGGATGTATAAATGCTATCTCCCCAGAGCAAGGCCTCAAGAGTTCAGAAAGCCACTGAACGTTTTCTCTCCGCTTCTCAGAATAGCTCAGTTATTGCCACAGTTCAGCATTTCCTGAGTGGATACTGGATCTGTGCCTGCACAAACTCTCCCTCACCCTGTGACTGTTCAGCACTGGTAGCGAGAAGAGGAAAGGATGGAGGCCGCTCTGCTGTAATGTCAGAGGAGCGTTGGGTTAAAAGAAATTAGGAATGATTGTAGTTGTGTCGAGTCAAAAACAAAGCTGGAAGTGAAACGAGCGAGGAGGAGCTAAGTCGGAGAGGCTGCCTTGAGTTGAAGTGGGTGGGGGGGGTGGGGTGATGCGACTCCCCATCC
>VOQJ01006856.1:19758-35832 GCA_015052665.1 Apistogramma diplotaenia
TCCATTGCCTGTGATGATCTTCATTTCATTCAAGCAGTTACTGTTCAGTGGGACTCGTGCTGCACACTCAGCTGACTGATGTTTTTAATACAGTTTGTAGTAAATACTTTTTTTTTCCTGTAACACGGCTTGATTTTTGTTTATAAATTGCCTTCTCATTTCATGCTTTTTTTGTTTTCCTACTCATACACATCTCTGTACAAATTCACTTCAATAAAACATCTGACAAAGAAACTTGAGCGTATGAGTGATTTACTTTTGCTTCATATCACCAAAAAAAACATCCTGCAATTTTAGGTTTGTCTGAAATTTCCAGTGCAGGTACAATGGCCCAATGACCTTATGATAAAAATCAGCCAATTAAGTCTGACATAGCTTATTAAACAAGCGTAAGTAAAGGGTCTCTTACACTTTGTCAAATATCAGTAATTTCTTTGTTAGTGCAGTTGTACATCTACCTCCAGTCCGTATCTGTCCCAGAGCTTTCTAATCTTCACATTATGGGTTTTCTGAACACTTAATGGGCCTTTGGGTTAAAAGCTTTTCTTTAATCCCTGAGTAAAAAGATGAGATACAACTGGAAACCCACAAAGAGTTGATGAATGGAACATTGCTTCAAAACCATCAAAAGCTGTCCACTGATGAAGACCAAGTGGCACATCTGAAAGCTCCACAACAGCTCGTAGAATTGCCCTGGAACAAGTAACGCCTCAAGCAGGAAAAACATCTAACTTCAGTTTTTGCTTCTGTTAGTACAGGATTTGAGATGTTTTGTTAATTCAGTGTTCCAGGTGTTACTCTATCAAGTCGCACCATGAAATTGTAGCAGGTACCTCCTTCTCCTCCAAGGACAAATATCTGTTGTTTCTAACACTTTCAGCAAGCTTCACTGCTATGGATTAAAACCAATTCAGATTTGAAGAAAATTCAATGAAATTGTCCTCACAATGGTCTTATGGTCTAGGACCAGGCTTAATTCATGTTTGGGAAACATGGCCCCTATTTAAGTGAGAAATGCAGCTTTCTCCTCAGCCTGATGAATTTGTGAACAGAGCTGATCCCAAACACCAGAACCGCTGATCTCCTGACAGAGCATTTAGGTCAACAGAAGACAGTAAACTCAATCTGGTTGGAATAAATTTATTTGATCTGTCTGTAAACAAGGTGATAAATCAATTTATGGCATTTCTTGGTTTTATGCATATGAAATCAGATGCAATAAAGAGACTGTATCCCAGATGTAAAGAAAAAAAAGTGGCAAGGAAGGGAAATGAACAGATCGGCAAACAGGACTTTAAACAGGTTATTTTTCTCCTTTTTGATGAGTACACATATCCCACAAAGCCTAAACAGTGGAGCTGAAGCTAGAAAAATAAAAAAAGTGCCAATGAAATGACCCCTTAGTGGACAGTGGGTAAAAATCCATTTTACAACAGCAACAGATCTCTCTACATTATGGCACAGGATACACAGGTTCTGCAGTTAAGTTTCGACAAGACAACCATGAGCGTCTTTGTTCCAACTAATCCCATCTCCCCATTACGAGTCATTTCTACTTTTATTTATTATTTATTCCCCCCACTTGGATTTGTTTTGTTTAGTTGACAACGCAGCATGGGGTTTGCTGAAACAGTAGTGTGTTTTTGTAAATGGTAAAGAAAATAAAACAGAAACACAACCCCACAAATCAAATGTTCATTTCCTTCACAAACTCCCACCCTTACCTCCACTGAGGCGGTGGAATGTCCGTGGGTTTTGGTGTATTTGGGGAGGCCGTGATGCCGGGAGGAGAGGCTTCCAGCATCCTTCATCACCTTTGTAAAAGTAGAGGTGATCACAAAAGTCCTCAACGTGATTTTTTCACTGTGGGCTTGAGATTATCTATGTTTTTTTCTGGAAGCGGGGGTGGGGGGTGATCTCACTAAGTATCCCCCACATAAACTTAACAAAAAGATTAAGGAGTTAAATCTGACAGGAGAGGAGTTTAAGTGGCGAGTAGTGTTTGAAGTGAAGTTTATAGTGTTGCTTGATTTGAACTGAGCGGAGCGGGGTGGTGGAAGTGAAAATTTTGCAAGAGGGACAGCTGTGACATGCACTAAAAATAATATGAGGTACACATTAATGCTATAGCCTTAACTGTCCAAGTGTTTAACGAGAATTTATTTTTGCTGGTCTTAAAGTAAAAATTTATTATGACATCCTTTTAGCAACATGCTCGTCTTCTTTGCTATGGATCAACTCAAGAGTGCTTAGAGGGGTATAAAGAGTTCACAGAGCAAGTGCTTTGAAGATAAAAGGGGGTGGGGGGTGTTAGGGTAATGATACACCAAAAGAAAAAAATAAAGAGGGAGAACAAATGGGGAGAAGAGAAGGCAGAAAAACAAAAACTACAAACTAGGACTGGAAGTAGTGTGAAATGCAACAGGGTGGTAAGGGTGAGCTGCTAGGTAGCTGGGTACAGGCTGCTTTAGTATCCGGACTTCCTCAGGTACCCAGCCATCTCAAATGCTTTCTTGTTGAGCTGCCCTCCATGGATACCTTCCTTCCCCATGACAATAACCAATGCTGGAGTACACAAAGGAAAAGAAACAAAATAATATGAACAGGCATGTTGATTACAGGGCTGGAAAAGAAAACACTTAATGCTATCTCGGCCAAATATGGGGCTACATTGTTGTGGGGCAGAGCTCGAACCCTGCGCTGTTAGAAATGCTCCTGGGGTTGTTTAAACTGGACCGTTCAGGGACACGGGGAGGAAAACATGGGCTGGACAGTAGATTGTTTTTTTTTGTTTGTGTTTTTCCCCCCTAGGTTTTGTGTATTTTTTTTTGTTTTCCTTTATTTGTTTTATCCCCCCTTTCCTTTAACTACACGGCATAAGCTACATCAAAAACTAAACTAAAACCCTGAATCCCTCAAGTATTTTGCCATCGAGTATGCCTTCTTATTCAATCCGCCTCCATGGACCCCTTCTTTGCCCATTACCAAGACCAAGACTGAAAGAAAAGAGACAGAGAAGGAACATTTAGAGAAGGTGTGGAGATCACACAGTGAAAAGAGAAGAGCACAGAGCTAAAGCAGCAGGCAGATGAAACGGCTACAAAGGAAGACAATGGCACAGAAAGCAGAGCCGTGCCTTCACTCTGAAGGCTGTGCAGAGCTCTAACGTTCATTTTCTTATCAGTGCTGCTGGTGGCGACATGTCACGTCACAGTTAGGAAGACAGTGAGTGCAACAGGAGAATAATATGAAAGACGCATGCAAAGCCTTTTGTAAGGTCTGTGATGCCCAAACAAGCAGAGTCACAGAGCTGCAGTTAGAGAGTCCACCGAAATACCTGCAAACTGCTACAGACTGAATGTTTCTTTATAAACTACTAAAAAGACTTAACGGCCTTCCCAGCATGCTCGGTTTTAACTGGAGCTAAAATCTAGATCCAGACTACACCACACTTTAAAGACTAGCTTTACATCACTAAAGACACTCTGAAACCAGCCTGAGCTTACTTGACAGTGTAAAGATTGCCATTTTTTGGTGGTGTTAAGACGAGCTTTTCTCAAAGCACTGATATAAAACATCTAGTCAATACATTTTAGCCATCTAACAGGTGACTAACAGGGTGGTTCACAGGAACAAAACAAATGGCCTAGCATTTCAGGCATCTTTCTGCTCCTATTAGACTTTCTTGCAGCGCACCTTGAGAGATTAGTCGTCGTTTAATCCGTCAATATGCACCGTGACAGCAGCAAATAAGAAAGTGAAGCTTGTGACCATCAACCATCACTAATGCAGCACACATGCAGCAGCATGCTTGGAATACCTCTCCTCAATACATGTAAAAACCCTCAAGTGCCCATTCTGCTAGGACAGAGTGGAAGCATGTGAGTGGGAAACAGATTGTGACTTCGAAGGTAAAGGGGTGTGTTAACCGGGAAGGAGGAAGATGCATGCAGTCCAGGAAAGTTTTTCAGGAAATTCTGACCCTAGATTGCTGCTGATGGACTCTCACCTGTAAGCTGGAGTATCTTGTGGCAAGATTTGGGGAGGCATTGGGGCCCACACAGGCAACATGAAAACGACAACTCTCAGGCAAGCCCTTAAACACTTAACTTCAGTTTACTAAAGTGTGATCAAGTTTGTGACCCCAGAGAAAAAGCTAAACTACAGACTCAGTTTCACACTTAAATTTAGCTTTAAAACATGCTATGGATTTCATTCACAGAAGATATCGACATATGCATCAAATGTGGATTGAAGTAAACATGGAAACCTTTTAGTTCAAACATTTGCTTTGAGCATTTCATTTCAAAGCTTACTGTAGATAAACAGTCCACAGGTGAGATCTGAGCTAGTCTTAGACAAAAATACAATTAGTGGAACACAGAGCCTTCAATTCACCTTCAATGACACTGATGGTCACATTTAAGGCTGAACTGCAGAGTTCTGAATTTCCTATAATTTTTAGCCATTTCCAAAACAATACAATACTGCTTAATCATAATTGTTATTTGTGGCAGTTGTGACAAATTCTGAATAAAACGGAGAAGCAAAATGATTACATTCACATACTCGGATAAATAATTGAATCAAATATGTAAACAGACAAACACACACTTGACTAAAAGGGAGAAAACAGACACCTGCAATAACTGATTATGATTTCCTAATTTATAAACTATACTAACTCAACTGCGGTACAACTATGACTGGGGCAAATAAACAAGACAAAAAAAGCCCCCCAAAACCTATACAACTTTCTTAGATGTAAAAGTTATCTAAGAAAGTCCCCATCAACCTCTGTACATTTCAGCTGCAAAGACCTGAATATGCATTTCTACATACAGCCCTTTGCTGAGATGCACTCCCCCCCCCCCATTATCAGCTGTCACTGAAAGTAATATCCAGACATTTTACACCCATCTGTCATATATTGAGGAAAGGTGCAGTCAACATCTACCCCACATGCTTTCACAACACAGATTTGAAAAAAGGCTAAACTAATGGCACTATATCAAAGCAGGTTACTGTGACTCAGATTTATGCTGCTAACAGTACATGTGACGCTTACCTTTGGCTGCTCTGCCTACAGAAACATTGTATGTGGGCTCTCCTCCTTGACTCTTTGTTCGGATGTCCATTGTCCAGTCGTTGTCAATTTGGACGCTGTCTCTGATTACGGAGCACTTTTTGTTGCCCAGGGTCAGCCCACTGGTGAAGAATCCCTCTCGGTCATTTCCTATTAACACATCTATTTCTTCAGGCTGGAAGAACGCACAAACATGAGGAAGTCAGATACATCATGTTTGGAACCATGCAGAATATTGTTCATGTGCAGAGGCTACTGGGTTTCTCCATTGCTCATAAACATAATTTAAACACATGTATTGCTCCATAATGTGGCTGCTGTGAAGTCTGAAAATTGAGCAAGGGCTACACAAACAATTTAATGAGGTATGTACACATTGTGAAAGCCTGGGATGACACCAGTGTTTAAAATCATTTGGCTGATGGCAGCAGTGCCCAATGTTGTTCTGTTTTCCATCAAATTTTGATGGCATTTTTAGGATACAGTTTCACAAGTTGGTGCAAAAATAAAGCAAAGAGTTTTTAAAAACAGCGAAGTTACTCATTTAAGAATGTGGCATTTCCCCAACACAAGACTAGCCAAACTTGTTTTCACATTGGGTCACAACTGCTCTGCCTCCTCTCACCTCAGAATTTGCTCTTTCTGCACCAAAAAAATAAAAAAAAATCGAACAACTGGTATTAAAACTGCTGCGACTGAGTAATTTATTGAGAAAGATACTGTGAATGATCCCTTTGGAATTTACTGAATAGTTCTAATTAATGCACAAGTATGCCTAACTATAGTCTGTGAAAGCTTTATGCTCAGAACTTGCATTCATGTTTAATCTGCCATTTTTAAAATTACAAGCAGGTATAAGTAGCAGAATTTGAAACAGTTAAAATGATGTTATTGCCACTAGGGCACAACATGTGACTGAATTTACATACAAAATGTCTACAGGTGACTGGCTGCAGGTGTCTGATGCTTTCCCTTGATCCATGCAAGCAACATTACTATGGGTTTCCAGCTCTAATGACAGGAAGCGCATCTCTGAAACTTCCCCCATTTATAATCTTTCCAGTTTAGGAGTTTGTAGAGTTTGCACCCATTTACAGCTCTTAAGATCTATGATAAGTAAACTGTATGTACAGATATAATCAACATGTAGTTTATAGAAGACAGCCAAGTCAAATTTCTGTTATGAAGCATTTGAATACGGCACTGCTTTGCAAGGGGGTCAAAATATAAGTACGTTTTAATTAATAAAGCTTACAATTTAGAAATCTGGTCATACTGCTAGTTTCTTTTCCCATTTTCTCCATGTGCATTACAAAGTGCTATTTGAAGTCTCCCCTGGTTTTTATTGGTCAGCTTAGCACAGAGGGCAGTGCTTGTACTCCAATACAGAGAGACCATCCTGCCCAGGGCAAATGAAAGCACATGGTCTGGGCTCCTTTATGCTTCCGGTGGAATGGCCTGAAAGCTCAGACCTACTACAGTGCCAACAACAGTGCGCTGCTAATATTTCATGATTGGAGACAACCGTTTTGGTTTTTAAAAATAAAACAGCGAAAAACAGAAAACATACTGCGCAAACCGCGTTTATTTGGAGCAAAGTGCAGAACAAAAGGCGTTGCCCCCTAACTCCATAAGTGCAGAGTCACTGCACAGAGTGAGGAAGGAAAAAACGGCAAAACTGGAGGGATTTCCAACGGCCAACATAGCTAATCACTTCAGCTGGGAATCAAAACCCGCTTTCCCAACATGAAACCAACCCTATAGTTTCACATTATGCGATAACTCGCTTTATTCATGAAAAGGGTTTCCGATTATATCAAATTTAGTCAGTCAAGCTGGTTGAAAACCGGCAAAGCAGCTGAAGCCTCTTTTACACGCTAAAGTACATTTATGAAACTGCTGTATTTTAGAGGAAAACGCAGCCGTTCTTTAGCCCCGAGTGGACACTCCCAGTTAACCCCAGATAACAGCAACACACGCTCACAGTTTACCACATGGGAGGGTTTTCCTTTTATTGCGGCCAGCCAGAAACGGTTTACGTTTCGTTACATCTACGTAATAACCGCAGGAATGTCGATTAAAAGCGCAGATGACCAGCAAAATATATTTAACGGACAAAATGGAGGATGAAAGAAAACTCAGAATTTGCCCGATTAGCAAGTTTGCTTTCTGTCGAGTGGGATCTACGTATTGTTAAATAAAACATCAGACATATGTCGTCTACAACAGGCGCTATTAAAGCTACCATTAAAATTGAAAAAAGAGCCGAGGCCAGACGTCTCGGTTAGCTTCACTGAACAAAAATGAATAAGAAACTGGCAGGGTGTCCGCCATCTTGGAAAAATGATGGGCGGTAGCGGTGGAGAGATTCACAGAAGCCGGGTAAGAAAAATGAAAGGACCACTAAACGGCAGTACGTAAGGAATGCGTGCGAGAGCCGCCAACGCTACGCAGTTAACGTTGGCGAGTAATGACCGGGAGCGGGGGGGAAGCAATGACTGGGGATTGGAAGGGGGGCAGAAATGACCGGCCTGATTTGTGCTAACCGTGTAGTTCGCTAGTCAGCGGTCTGCATTGAAATACTTCTAGGACTCGGTTTTGCTAAACACCCAATTAATTAAGGATGCAATGGTTTTATAGGGTATCTGTTTAAAATGTAAATATTTATATTTTAGATATATTAATATAGCTTTTCCGACACGGCTAGTTACCGCTAACTGCTAAGTTAGCCTCTTTAGCTCGAGTTCGCGGCACCGCTGGTGACTAGCCTGGGTTATTCTAAGGCGCTGCACCCGCTATTTCTAATAATTAAAAAATAACGGGTTCAAATAAATTGTCTAAACGTAAAGACTGCAAACATACAAAAAAGTGGTAAATGCGGGCGACAGGCTGAAAAATAACGGCACCTACGTGCTAGTGGATCTTGTGCGAGACCACCGGATACCATGTGTACCCACACTGGTCGCTTATCCTCATTCAACAAGGCCTGGCATGCAGACAAAACGCAGAAGAGACGCGCAAAAATGTGCATTATCCTCCAACACAACTATAAATACCGACACAAAGCGCATACTTACCGTTATGTTGGCAAAGGTACCGCCGACAAATGATGCCCAGACGTATTTGGCGTCCGTATACCCAACAATGGCCGCGTCCTGGCAGCTGCCATCGGCCATCAGGTTGTCCACGTAGCTTTGCCAGGACATGTTTGTGAAATTAGTTCTAAGGTGAAAAAAGTAAGCTGAGTCAAGTTAGGTCACGATCGCCTCTTGAACGACGAAGAAATTGTGAGAAAGCTGTATTTATCGGTGGTTAGACGGGCCTCCAGCAAGCAAAACCCCCCCGGCTCCGTTACGTCCCGGCTTTCTTCTGGTCTAGGCAACGAAGAGGAGCCGCTGCAACCGGACAGGCGCTTGGGTGTAGTCCTGACTAAATCACTCCGCCTGAGTCGTTGTTCGCCTTTCTCCCCATTGTATAAAATAGTAAGCGGCGGACGGATATCGTGCTTCGTCACAAGAGCAATAAGGAAGACTGTATTTTTCTTAAGTGCATGAAAGATTTAACCAGTCTTCGGATTTTTAAGGGCTTAAACTTGTTATTAAAATCCAATTTTACTTTTGTTAAGTAGAATTTTAATGGTTTCAAGCTTTTCTGAACTTTAGAGTACGTTTTAAATCTATTTTTAAGGAGGTTTTTTTGTTGTTTTTCAAAACGTTATATTGATATTTAAGCAGAAAATTCCAGGTATTTTATATTATTATCACAATAAAAAATTATAGTTCTTGATTTTGTGATAGCCATACAGTCCAGTTTCATCACTTAAGTAAAAATTTCATGGCCCTAGTTACAATGTACAGAAAAGGCACAGATTTAACCCAGGTGAAAACACAGAGAGGTAACTGGATATTATTTCACGGTTTAAGCTCTTGGGATGATTGGGGGAAACCTGTTGTACCATATAAGCTCATAGTATGGGTAGGGCAGAGGCTACACCTGTATCTTATAATCCAAAGAGAATAATATGAATGTAAAAGACTCTGAGACGGCCATCCTTTGCATTGTGTCAGAAAGAAAAGCTTTTTTTACCCATATGAACACGTGGTTACATGTTAAGCATATGAATATGCAGCAATCATGTTTGCTCATCATTTTATTCTGGGTTACTTCGCTAGCTGTTCTCTTACAGTATGACAATTGTCACTAAGCACGTGAATCATTGCAAGAAATTTGGGGCGAGTGTAAGCTATACTTTAACTTTATTTGGGTCAGTTATTTATTGTCGAGTCTGTGTATTTGGTATTGATTTGCAAGATTACCTCAAAGAAAAAAAAAAGAGAAGTCTCACAGCATCACACACAATAACCACAAAACAATAAACAGCACAAACAAACCCAAACGTGCATGGGGATGGCACCAGCATCTCAATGTGTGGTTGGAACAAATTGTTCTTTTTTTTAAGAGATCAGATTGGTAACATTCTCTGTAAGTGTGCATCTGGCCATTGTAGCTGTAGTATGTGACAACGACAAATGCAGGTGACGAGAGGGCTCAGGTTCAGCAGTTTGCTTCACGGCGCCTCAGCCTACGGATGATGTCAGCTGTGGGTCAAACCTGTGACTACCAGGCTGTGGTTTTCTGTATTTATCTGTGTTTGTGTTTGCTCCGTGTAAACCATTAATAACTGTCAGCTCTTCCTCTCTTATTCATACTTCCTGTGTGGGATGTTCATTTAAGGAACCCTTCCCCGAGCTTTCATCTCTCTTCCAGTTCTGTGCACACTTGTTTAAACATTTGTGCTGAGGCACACTAGGGTGGCCACCTCTATTGAGCAGGTGTACAAAAACAAATACAGGTAGGCCAGCCTATCCAGTGGCAAAGAGTTAAAGGAGAGAGTGACTTTCACGGTCCAGATCAACGTGACTCTGCGGGAAATGACACGTTTAGAAGCTGGCGTGCTCAAAAACAGAAAACTGAAACACCAACTTGGAGTGAATCATTTTAGACTAATGTGAAAAAACAACTTTAAGTAAGAATGCCTTTCTTTACCTTATGGGCCTTTTTTATGTACCATATACAAAGTTGCCTTAATCTGAGTTTTTTTTCAAGCCCTGCAGCACATGACAGTCTTTTCTTTTTCTAGAAACTTCCACTTAATCCTCGCTCTCTCTCTCCCTCTCTCCCTCTCTCTCCCTGCAGAAGAATGAGTGAGAGAAAAAAAAAAGTTATTAATTGACCAAGATGAAGGAAATGAGCAGAGCAGAAAGACTTGTCAATCAGACAGCCACACCCATGTCCTGATCTCCCATTGGATGCAGACAGTTTCCATGGCCACCTCTGTTTTGCACTTCTGCTTGGACAAAACAGTACCACTCACAACCACACCACACAGCTTGCACATGAGTCATGGAGATACAGAAAAGAGCTTACTGGTTTGCCTTAGAAAAGGTTTGCTTTTGGACAAGAGCATTGTCATCATGGCAGGATAGCACCACCTTCCTCAGCCCCCTCCCCCTTTTCTTTTTGCAGATGCATGCATTCCTTATTTTTTCAGGCATGACAGAACTTAAAGTTCTCAGGGATGAGTGTTTTTAATGCTTTGAAAGGTGTTTTATATGCTGAGATGAAGTGAATAAGCAGGACAAAGTTGCTGCGGTTTTTTGTCCTTTTTTCCCACTTACTCACTAAAATGGATAGACCGGATTGGAAAAACAAAGCCTAAGGTTCTCAGTGTTTGCTGGTTAGTATAGAGCACACCCAGATTTCAGTGTCTACAGCTGTGTGTTGAACAGGAACACAGGAAACATGACTGCAATTGAAATGCACGTTGGCATGACAGAAATTTTCCTTGATTCTTTATACAGCTTCCCTGTGGTGATATCTAGATTTTTTGAAAGAAGGAGGACTTGTTTAGACTATAAGGAAGCAGAAGCTTTGGCAGCATCAATATTATGGTATTGGCATCAAATGACACTTTGCATTTATTGCATGGAAATTAAGGAAATGCTCGCTCAATAACAGCTGTCGTAGACTAAAAATACAGAATGGAGAGGACGTTATTAGTCAAAAGCTTTTTATATTTCAGACTGTTTATTTGAGAAACCAGTGGGACAAGAAGAAAAAGGTCAAACATAACTTCTCCTTAAAAAAAGACTTAATTTTTCCTTCAAACGCTATAGCAGAGTTTCAGCACATTTTTTACTTAAACAAATATACACTTACCGGCCCCTTTATTAAATGCACCTGTTCAGCTGCTCCTTAATATAACTATCTAATTAACCAATCACATGGCAGCAACTCAGTGCATTTAACCATGTAGACATGGCCTAGAAGACCTTCTAAAATTCAAACCGAGCATCAGAATAGGGGAAGAACGGTGATTTAAGGGAATTTAAACATGACATGGTTGTTGGTGCCAGATGGGCTGGTCTCAGTCTTTCAGAACGTGCTGATCTGCTGGGATTTTCCCACACAACCATCTCTAGGGTTTACAGAATACAGTTTGAAAAAGAGAAAATATCCAGTGAGTGGCAGTTCTCTGGGAGAAAAACAACCTTAAACAAGATGGGCTACAGCAGCAGAGGACCACACCAGGTACAACGGAGAATGTCACCTCATCCGATGAGTCTCAAGTTGTGCTTCAACACACAGATAGTAGGATCAGACTTTGGGGTGAAAAACATGGATCCATGCTGCCTTGTGTCACCGGTTCAAGCTTGTGGTGGTGTTATGAGAAATGGAGAATATTTGGGTACTTTGGTACAAAATGAGTATCTTCGCAGTGCCACGTGACTACCTGAGTATCATTGCTGGAAAAAAGAGGGTTGGTGTGACAGAGGGGGATGTAAGGATAGGAATACGAGCAACTGAAAGAAGAAAAAATATAAAAAATGATTAAGAAATGTTTGGGGAATTTTAAATTCTCACATGTATCATAAAGCCAAACCTCATCCTCTAGTGCATCAGTGTTTTTCAGCACACCTAATTCAAGTAAGACCAGTGATTATTAACATGCTATTGTTGCTGAATCACTTATAATGATAAATTTTAGAGCAGCCTGTGATCACCCTTTAGTCCTGCACTGTGGAATCTGCAGATAGCTCTGCTTTCTCTTCAGTAGCCTGAACGACGTTCATTTCAGGACCTTTTTTTCACCACAATTTAACAAAATAATTTATTCATGACCCTAGTTCAGTCTTTGTCTTGCCAAGCGGCAGAAAAAGGAAGACCTATTTTTACTCACACATGTGAAAGTTCTCAAAGGTCAAGATGTCTTAGTGTATTTTTAACAGTATGTGCAACTGAATATATCAGTTTCTGAGACAAAATGATCTCCTGAACTTGGGTTTTTGTGCAAAAATCACACCTTTTGCAGGGAATAACATCACAATTTTCTGAATTTTGGCTTGTGTATGTTGAACTCCTTAAAGCTAATAAGTGTGAGAGTTACTGCTGTCATTTATTGTTAATTATATATATATGTATAAACTCTACAATGCACTTTTCCACAGCCTCAGCAATGTGACTGTTATAAAACAAACCTCAGCGTGACGACCATGGTTTAAAAGAAACTGAGCTTTCAACTGGAATTCTGTCCTGGGGCAGCTTGGATGCAGTGCATTAAATATTGAGCAGCATCAGGTAGAGAAGATGGAACGCTGGAGCCGCTCCTTTCCTAGAAAATGTCTCCTCTCTGCTCACCGGGTCCCGGGCTGTCACAGACAAAGAAAATCAATAGCAGCCAAGACTAAGGAGGTAACGGATACTCACCAGTGGATACACATATATTGTTTATTTGAGAGACACCATGGTCAGCTTTGACAAACGGCCCGTCAGAAGCATTTTCATTGGTTCTTTAATAGACCCGAGTGTCCCTTCTAGAAATGTTATAAATATGAAGTGTATTTGTCCTCCAAGGTCAGGGCAGAGCTGGAAAAATGCACTTTAAACATATTTATTGGTTTGTGCACATTGGGATATAACATCTCATGGCTCCAGTAACCTTTGCCCTCTGAGGGAGCTCACTTAGAGAGATCAAACATGCTCCACGCGGCTCACACGTACTGTATATCCACCTGTCTGCGGAGTGGACATAGACTGATCGTTACTGCAGGTGTGGATAGCATGCACACATGCAAACTAACTCCTGGCACACAAACATTTTTCTTATGTGAACAGTCCTGTAAAATGTGGGTATGCAAATAAGCACAAGCCATAGTCAGTGACATACGCAACAGTCAGCTTATGTGAACCCACCCCGGAGCATCTCTCTGAGGGCGGTGGGTTATTTTGGATTTGGAGAGAGATAGTGTGGCTTGAAGGCCTGTCCTGCAATGTTAGGAGAAAAAATGGTAAAAGTATAGGTGAACTCTCTTCTTTGATGTGTTTGAAAATGTTTAACAAATGGAAAGAATGTCAGTTATGAAATGCAACAAACACTCAACTTTATTAGGTACAACCTGTGAGGGCAAGGTTGGCCCCCATTTGGCCTTAAAAAAAATACATTTATTCTTTGTGGAATAGATTCTATAAAGTGCTGGAAACATTCCTCAGATTTTGATCCATATTGACGCGATAGCCTCATAGGTCTGCTGCAGATTTGTCAGCTGCACATCCGTGATGTGAATCTCCCGCTGCTCCATGTCCCGAAGTTGCTCTGAGATACGGTGACTGTGGAGGCAATTTGAATACAGTGAATTTGAGCTTTGTGACATGGTGCCAGAGAACTGCCGCTCACTGGACATTTTCTCTTCTTCAGACCATTCTCTGTAAACCGTTGAGATGGTTGTGTGGGAAAATCCCAGCATATCAGCAGATAGTGAATAACTGAGACCAGCCTGTCTAGCACCAAAAAACATGCCACGTTCAGGGTCATTTAATTCACCATTCTTCCCCTTTATGATGCCCAGTTTGAATTTCAGCAGGTCATCTCGACCATGTCGCCATGTCTAAATGCACCTTGTTGCTGCCTTGCGATTGGCTTCATCGTACTGCTGTTGAACCTGCTGAGGCGATATACGTAATAATTGTACAGTACATAAAATCTATTTGGGAAGTTATCAATTTGAATCTTATATCAGCAGCTCTCTCTCCCTCACTCTTTCTCACGCACATGCAAACACATACACACACGCAAATACACACAAATACACACACAATAGAGAGCGCATGAGAACAGAAACGGGAGAGGCAGAGAGGTGGTGAAAGGACAGGGGGAACCATGACACTTTCCTCAGATTTTTTAAGGATACATAGGCCTTTGGGAATCATCTTGATCTAAAGAATAACTTTTAACTCACTGACACTGATATGTGCAACCAGATATAAACAGTGAAAACGGCTCTTTTCTAAACCTCTCTTTTTTTCTTGTTCTTGGATCATTCAGCACCCATATTTGGGCCATTTTGAAAGCCATTTATAATCAAAATAAATTCATCTGATTTTAAAATTCATCATTTCTGAGTGAGGCAGCCTCTCAGGACGGACAACACTGCTGCTGTAAATACAGTCCTGCATTCACTGCTGGTGTGGTATGATAATGTACAGACTGCATATAAAGCCCCACTGTTCTGCTCAGATGAATAGTCATGATTCATAGTGAAGGATGAAGTGAATATGAATCTCATTCTGGGGGTCATTTTTTTTCTCTCTATTTTTTGTCTGTTAGCTTTTTATGATGATTGCAACTCGAGATTTGTTCATTTTAGTATTTTTTAAAATTGCAAATACCTGTTACACATCCAAACTGTGCAGCACTTCCTTTGAATTTTCCGAGTGAGGTGCTGTAGATGGTGCTGTTCTCTCTCAGCTTTACCTTCCTCTTTGCTCAAATGAATTTAAAAAATGGCCTGAATGCAAATAGCAAGGTTTTATTTGAGGTTTGAATTCACTGGTGGCACAGTGAACTATTTTTGTATTGTGTCCTTTTTGAAGAGAAAATAGATCTTTCTGTGAAGTAAATGTGACAGCTTACCTACAGCTCTATGAGGCACATCAAAACACATTACTACCAGAGGAAAGAGAGAGGAAACAACCTTCAAAGCCAGTAAACGTGCAGTTTTTATGCCACAAAGACAAATATTCCTTTTTGTCAAAAAAGAAAAAAGAAAAAGTGAGCTCGTCCAACTTTTGGGTCTATATGATATCCACGGTGGAAGGCAGCAGTGGTTGTAAGGTCAAATGGTCAGCACAGGTACACCTTCCGTGTGCAAGGGCCAAATAATTTGAAGAAACTTGGCTTAATCGGAGTGGATTAAGTAAGAGGCTGTAAAAAGATCCCGTATAAGGTAAAACAGGATTATACTGAGATGATAAAGTTAGGATTACTACACTGAGAAATTGGGGTTGTTGTATGTGTATAGATTTAAGTTACTTTGGGTTGCTGGAATTGTCAAAGTTGCGATGACATATCTTACACTTCTTTTATAAAAATTCACTGTCACTGTGTTGCTGTTCGAAAAGAAGCCGACTCCAAGTACTGAGAAACTGAGTTAGTGCACTTTAGAGCCGCTCTTAGGTGGCTTTTCTGAAAGACGGAAAAGAAAACATGCTCATTCACAGGAAAAATTGTGGAGCGCAAAACTGAGTCACTGCTTCTGGGTGTTTGTTTTGTTTATTTTCATGCTCATTTGATTACCAGAGCAGTAAACATTTATGCATGCAACACGTTCCTGGAGGTGAACATTTGCGACAGCTTGGGGCCGGAAAAGCTCCTGGACAGAAGCTGCAGTTATTAATTCAATTAGTTATGAAGTTCTGAGTAAACATTTGTAACACCTGGTTAGCTCTTTGACCACCCCACCCACAGTCATGTAAGAATACAGTCATTCATTCCCCAATCCACCACCCCCACCACACACACACACGCACACAGAGAGAGAGAGACACACACACACACACACACACACACACACACACACACACACACACACACACACACACACACACAGAAAAAGACAAAAGAGTAGTTTTTATAAGAAAAACAAAAAAAA
>VOQJ01006858.1:1943-12450 GCA_015052665.1 Apistogramma diplotaenia
AGCATTAGCATGCTAATAGCATGCTAATGCTAACCGCTGAGCCGGTGAAATCCTCAGCCCGGCGCACCGGCGGCTCAGCAAGGCGCAACGCCGGCCGATCAACCGCTGGCTAGAAGGCTGATGAAGCTAAAAGACTTGCAGAGAATGCAAAGAATGTCACCAACTTTATACGGCAAACATCTTATCAGTCACTTATGTCGTATTTCAAACTGCTGCAAATGACTCGGTTCAATGACTTGTTACACATTTGCATCACCTCCACATCATATCTGTGCTAAAGTCTTGAGTAAATGCAGTCAGTTATCAGGACAAATCCAACAAAGATAAAAGTAAGGCCGTGACACCAAAAAAAAAAAACTTGTTTCCTTGTTATTCAGCTGTACTCCAAGGTCTTGCCTTACAAGTGTAGGCTTTATCCACCAAACCTCCCAAAAATGTGACTTAAGGAATATTATTGTTGATGAATGTGTTCCCATTTAAACAGCTGGAACCAGTGATTGCTTTTTTTTTTTTAAATTTACTTTAAAAGCTTATCATTTATCCAAGTTTAAAACCTGTAAAATTTATTTTTATAATTGTGAAACCAAAAGCAGCTTGATAGAAATGTTAAAAATGCTGTTTTAGGCTATGATATGCTGACTGGCTTAATTACTGTCAGCAGATTAGACATGTGGTCACATGTCTAATCTGCTGCTGTCTATAATGGCAACAACAACAGCTGGTTATAAGCCAACATGGCAGCTAACATTAGGCTGGAGTTTCCCCCCCAAAAAATCTAATTTTCCCAGTTATAAATGGTTTGGTTAGATTCACACATCACACAAGAATTTATTCACTAATCAGCCAAATCGATGATGTTAGCTCCCTTTTAAAGAAACCTCACCGGCAGCGGCTAACGACACCTAGCAGCAGAAAAGTTCCTCAGGAACTCGTATCAAAACCACCATCACCAGTATGAAGTGAACCTCAATGATTACAGCCTCCTCCAGAGTAAGCCGATCTCAGCCAGCCTTCTGACAGCTGAGGTAAACAGCGATCTGACAGGATACACTTACCACAGATAAACAGCAGCCAGAGTGTTTGAGAATTTGAATTTAAGGTGCACAAAAATGTCTTTACTTAAAACTCACTGGTCACAGCAAGCCTTTACAGGGGAAAGCAGAGCGGCCGGTGGCTGCCATCATACACCTTCAACAGAGCAGATTCTGCACAAATTCTATAATATGCATGCTTCTAAATCCCAACTCAAAACCATTAAACATTCAAAAAATGCCGTTGTGGTCCTTTAAGTGTCCCTGCTTCTCAACTGAATACCCTATTAAGTTCCAGCCCATTGTTGCCCCACCATCTGTGAATACCCACATCCAGGATGTTCACCAAAAGTAAGAAATAACCTTGATTTGCACACAGCTTCTCAGGCATAATGGCACTTTGAGTCCGTAGCTTATAGAAATCACTGCATAAAGCCGTTTTCACAGCTTCCTACATGAAAATAGACATTTCAGTTGATGCAGAACTGGCCTCTAGCTGTCTTCTGAGCAAAAAAGTGTAATTTCCCTTCTGAATCTTGAGAAAGATGTCAAATATATCACAAAATCAAGCTCATCCACGGAGAGTCAGATCTGCATATCAGCCTCTCTTAGCGCCCGGGTCGTTGTTCACCTAATTTTTTCACCGAGCGCTTTCCCTCTCCAACACGTTTGCTGCCAGACTGATAATTCCACATGAATATTCATCATTTATTGAACTCCGCTGGGCTCTGTGTAATTTGGAGTGTGAATGTGGGTGTGTCTGTCCTCGTTTCACCCCGTGAGACGCGATGGGAGGCCTCCTCAGACGTGCTGGGATGTTCAGAGCCAAGCACTTCGGGGGCCTGAACTTTCAGGGCAACGCAACAACGGCTCGTGAAAAAGAGGTGTTCTCTTTCTCGCCTCTATATTCTAATAATCTATGCTTAACTAACTTGTCTTCTTTAAAATTCAAGTGACGGGGCCTGTGTGGAGACAGTGAAGACTGGAATCTTTCAATTCAGACAATTATGCAATCTGTCTGCACAGCTCTCACATTTATTCTCAAGACTCTTATTTTCATGTTTTATGACGACTTGTTTGCACTGCACACGTTAAAATAAAACGCAAAAGAGCAAAATGCAGCATTTACACCTTTAAAATAAATTCCAACACCTTCGCTGACACAATTAAAGCTTTTGCGGCAAATCTCACACGTGTAATTGTTTCAGGGGTCTGAACTGTAAAACTTCATTTTTGCAGGATTTTTTCTGCACACAAATTGGGTTTAATTGATTCAGGAGCAAAAATAAATATTTTCTTTATCAAATGATCAAACGTAAAAATGCAGACTTCAGTTAGGTAACGTACCAGGAAATCGCTGCCTTAACTATGTGTGGACCACTTGTGCTTATGAGCACCATCATCCTGCCAAAGGCCCATTTTAAACCTGGATAAAAGCTGTTTTTTGGATTATTCAGGAATGGATCTGCACAAAAAACCCTGCCAATTAGTTTATAAGACAATAAAATATGATGAAAGTAAATGAATTAATTAATGTACATAAAGAGTAAATGAATGAAGAAACAACTGCATGGAAAAGTAGGATCAACTCGTAACGCTGCTACTGAAACACTCAAACAAATTAACCACCAACAAGGAAAAATAAAACTCTTGTATGTTACTGTAAACTGAATATTTTTACTTGTTTGGTCTCACAAAACAAGCTCCATCATGAGAACAAGATTAAAGAGTAAGCATAAAGTCCATCCAGGCACACGGTGCTTGCATTCATGTCAAATCCACGTTTAATAACTAGCTGCTGAGTCTCGCCTTACTCGACCTCGGCTCAGGCACGGCCGTCCTACAGACGCGGCCTCAAGCCTTCGTTCGAAGCACAGTGCACCAATTAAAATAATGACTAAAACAAGTATTCTAGTCAATAAAGGAAACTATTCTATCAATATTTAGTGAGAAATTAATGTTATGTAACGGTCTGGTGCAGAACAAAACACAGTAAATTGTGCGATGCAGCACTAAGGCTTGCAATGAGACACAGTCAAGTCAAAGAGTACACACTACTGTGCTTACTTGATCTAGGGATCCAGTCTGAGAGTCATGTGGTGGCTGTGGTGGCCTTGTCAGGGAGTCTGAGCAAAGCTGAGGGAAGGAGGGAAGCCTGGCCGTGAGGATCAGCGGTGGGCCGGAGGCTTAAAGTCGAGAAGATGGCACGATGACGACGGTGGGGTTATGGCTCCACGGCCGTTCTGTCAGAAAGCACCATCCCAGGTGCGGGGAGAAGCCTTCTGGCCTTCAACTGGAAAGAAACAATTACAACACTGTTAAGTTTACTGTGTTGTCAACAGTGAGCGAGCACGTTATTTTCTGTGGCACGGCGAGATCTGATGCTGCTGCACGAGAAATATACGAAGGCAAAGATGAGCACGGAGGTGATAAATAAGGTGCAGCACAAACTCCACCAGGCACATTACAGCTTTATTACAGCTATGGGCTGTTATTTCAGTGCAAATTGGGGTGAGTGATATCCAAGGAATAGTGAAAACTAAATAATATTTAAGCTGCACATAAGTAATCACTGCTTAAGTTAAAATGACTTCTCGGACTACCACTACAGACTAAATGGGAATACAAGGAGCTTTTTGGTTTGATGCTCTTATTAAACATGGGGAAAGGTTTTTATATCAGTGTGAGCCAAAACACTCATTTTCATACCATTTATTCAACTCTTATACACACAAAGTCTTTACAGTGAGCTGCCTTTGCATTAGGATTGAAAATACCACTGGATTTATATTCCCTAAATTAGACAGGATATCCGTAATATCTCGGGCACGGAAGCCCCGCCCACATGACAGATGAGGAGGAGCACAAAGAACCAGTATGAGATAAATAAGAATTATTTTGAACTGTGAATCGCGGTACACTAGAAGAGTCCACTCCAAGGGAAACTTTCAGTATTCCCCTGGAAACGTGATAGCCAAGCTTGCTGGATGTACTGTATTCAATAAATGATTGATCCTGCTGTGAGGCAGTACTCGGGAGGTATTTGGAAAAGGGATCAAAAGGACCACCTTAACCCTAGAACACAGTTTTGTAACATTGTCACTAACATTGAATATATTTTACTTGATGCAATACACCAGATAAAACACACCTCCAATCAAAAATATATAAATGTAAACAATACTTAAGTACTTTTCTTTTATTTCCTCCGATACAACCTCTCATAAAAGGAAATTGACATCATTGATAACTGCAGGAGGGATTCGCAAATAACTGCATTTCTAACAGGGAATAAATGACCAAATCGTGTGGATGAAAATGCCCTGATGTTATTGTTAAAGGACGAAGGAGGAGAACTTATTTTCTCTCTTCTACCAAGACTGCATTTCACAGATCAATGAAGGGTGAATTCAAAATAGAAACATTCTATCCATCTGGAGAAAAATACACAGCTCACACCAGCTGTAGGGCTTCATTCATTAAATATATTCAAAATATTTAGGCTATTTCACCTCATAAGCTAAAGAGGAGCACAGACATCCACTTTAATAATAACAACTTTGAGCAGACACACTGTAGATGAATCTAAACAGAATTATCTGCCCCTGATGTTTGTGCTTCTTGCCTTGACATCCGCCTCACAGCTGATCACAGCTGGCTGCTAACAGCCCAGCAGGTAGGGACACAGTGAAATCCGCACGCCATTGTGTCGACTTCGGTGGCTTCGCGTCTCGCGAGCACAACGCCTCGTCAACAAACAAACCGGGAACACAAACAACGCTCCAGCCGTTAAAGATAACAAAACCGCACATTTAAATCCCTGAAATTAACTCAATAACCAAGAAGATGATGATGCAAGTCAATGAGTAGTTGTTGCCATATACTTTAAGGCAAGGTGGCAACCAACACTTGCTTAATTACGACACAAATCCTAGTTATTCTGGTATAGATCAAAATCATTTTCCACACGTGCATGAAGTGAACATTTAAAAGAAAACTGTGTAACAGTGGACTTTCCTGAAATGTTAAATTTGTGAAATAAGAGATAAATCTGGTGGTCTGTATTTGACTTCTGCTCCAGCTCTGCCTTGCGTTATTAGGCCAGCGCAGACCTGGACCCTTTCCAGCACTTTCCGTACTCTCTAAAAGCCCGAGATCACTTCTCAAGTTTAGTTTAGCTCAAATTAAGATGACAGAAAGACCCTCTGGTCAACAAGAGAAGCAAAACCAAACCATATGTTTGGAAACACTTTGGGTTCAAGGAGTCCAAAAGTTCTGCCGGATCCAACAACCAAATTATCGTGTCATAACAACTGTTAGTCCAGTAGTGACCAAAATAAAAGCAATTATGACTCTTGCCATAATCAAGCGGCCTGACCCAGGCCTGTCACAAAGCCAGTGGAGACTATCAGAAGTTCAAAGTCACCAAAGTATCACCACGTATAGAGAGCACTGAGTCACTATCAAGTATGAGGCCTAGCATACTTATTACCACATGCACCAGGTGTGGAGACACTGGTACAGCGGTGTTTCAGTATCACTATGATCTATATTCTTTTACTGTCTTTTTATGTTTTCTTGTTAGTTTTCCTGACCACTGAGTTTGTAATTGAGTGATGAATCGACACGTGGTGGTTCAGGCGTAGGAGTACGCCGCGTCCCAGCTGCGACTTTTTTTTGGGGGGGGGTTGTTCCACTGGGAGGAGACCCTGGTACAGACCCAAAACACACTGGAGAGATTACATCTCTCAGCTGGCTTGGGAACATCTCGGTGTCCCCCCAGAAGAACTGGAGGAGGCGGCTGGGGAGAGGGAGGTGTTGTTATGGCTGCTTAGCCTGCCGTCCCTGTGGGCCAGACCCCGAAAAGCAAGAGGAACTGGATGACTGGATGATTGGCTGAAGTCTACAGATGGGAGCTTTGCATCACTGGCTCCTCACTAAAGCATACACACCACATATGTTCGTGCCTGTGATTCCTCTTGATCTGAGCGAAATTATTAATTAGAAAAACAATCAGTACAGAAAAGTAAAATTAACTTGTCTGATGACAATTGTTCAAACATGTGACCTCACCAAAACATCTGATCTGGCACACTAAATGGGCCTACAGGTGTAGGTCCCTTGCAGCTTCAATACCTTCAATACACATCTAATGGTAGTATGCAAAAACACTGATACATTGTTACAATACATTGCATTATTTTTATAAGTTATTATTCAATTACTTTACTTGTCGGGCTCATCTGAGCTTAAACACACTGGCATAAAGAAAAGGGGTGCGTTGGATTTATAATACAAGATGAAACAACAGCATCAAAAGCAAAGAGGCAAGAACTGCACTTCACAACTTTGTGTTCTCATACTGAACAAAACATGAAAACTTAAAAAACCGGAAGATATCACACACTTTGTCGCCACTGGCCAAATTTAAATGACTATCTGGATCTGATTCGCTGAGTGGTTCTGCTCCTCAGCAGAGCCCACTCTTCTGTTTCCATCAGCTGAAACATGGCTGACCTGTACGACAGCAGATCAGTCACTCAGTCTGAAGAAAGAGCTGCCTGGGCATTATGAGCAATTTTCCTGACTATGGGGATTAAAAGCAGTATCAAGCTGAATCAATCTGCAGCCAGAATCTGTGCGGCACCACAGCTCTGCGTAAAAAGGCTGCAGTGTGCTGATTTTCCTGGTTGTGTGTGTGTGCTACACAGCACGCATTTTATGTTAAGATCTGATAACGCGATTGTTGCCAGCCCCGAAACCACCAGCTGATTGACCAGTCCTCTAAATCTGGCTCCTTTCACAGCAGAGCTGCAGGAAAAGGTTTAAACTTTGGCGAGTCGAAGCGCTTTTGCACGGGATTTCTCCCGTCTCAGGTTTTTCCGCATCTATCTGGAGTTTACAGGTGTGAATTTCACCGCGTCACAGCAACAGCATCCTCTCTTCGTTTGGCTTACTTAAGAAAATAAAATTAGCAGATACAGGGTTTTTCCGGGCTCATAATGGGTCTTTGGGGAGGTGGAGGTACCCTCATCACTAAGACTGGTCTGTGTACAGTAAATACAATGAGTCCATATTATCTAATCTGATGAATATTTCCTGGTACTTCTAACCATCTTACAAAGAAAAGTATTGTTCATATATAAGTAAGTGAAACCCTACTTAAAAAAAAAATAATTTCATTAAAATCCTGGTCATTTTCCTTTGGCTCTGATATAAACTTCTTGGGTGGGTGCCAAAAATGTCTCTATGCTGGAAAACCTTGGGATAAATCTTTAGGAAGAGTGTACTGCCCAGGGCCTGGATTTCTTCAGTGTGGGATTCAATCGATTCCTGCAGATTCGAGCCCTATTCTTGCAGGAGAAGCCTGTAAATATATTACAGCTATCTATTCATTCTCAGCCTCGTGTTTAGACAACAGGCCAGAAAGTGCTGGAGAGGTCAATCAACATCCAAATCGGAATAACACCTGGAGCGTTCTCTCGCTCTTCCTCTGCTTAGAAACTCTTGATAGTATCCACAGGCAGGTATCCAAACGTGGACCAGTAGGTAAAACTGTAAGTCTGAGTAAGTCACAGATTAGTTCGACCAAGTTAATGTTAGCAATCTGCATCCTCGGGCTCCTCAGGCAGGAATGACTAATGTCATTAAGGTGAAGCAATAGTCCAAACATTTGGATGCCATGTCAGCCCATGCAGAGGTGTTCAACCGTGAACTCAGGGTCAGATAATAAGTAAACACCACAAGGCGCTGCTGCAGAGAAGACGGAAGAAAAAAAAAAACACGCTCCAACGTCCAGGCGCTCATGGGTTTCACATGTATGTGTATGTATATGCTCCATCCCCCCAGCCACTCTGCATTTCTATTGGTCGCGCAAAAGTACGTCGCGCCGCATTGTGGTCAAAGTTCAACACGTGGCGACGAAGGCCATAGAAAAGAAGACATTCGCCGCTACAATGTTTACATTTCTCTGTCGTTTGTTTCTCGTTGCCCTGTTGTAGCAACTTTTTTTTAACAGCTGATGCCCTCTTTTTGTCTCCCTTGGTTACAGTAACACATTTAACGTATAAACAGATCATCAGTGGCGTGTTTTTGTCAAAACAAAGGAAAAAAAAATGGCTGTTACTTCTGTCCTTCGTTTGCATTTTTCTGATTGGCTGCAGGACACCGAAAGAGGAGCCTTATAAAAAACTTTTTTAAAAAAACCTGCTTGTCTAATGAACACTAACTTTGAAATATGGAGTTGACATTTTAGCGGCCAGCATGACACAGACCGAAAAACATCCTTTCATTATCATCAAGTGTGCGTGATAAGAATGGGACTCGCTCCAGGCGGTGATGCGTGCTTGTAAAGAAGCACTGGCTCACGGCAGGAGTTTGACAAAACCTTATCAATACTGTTATGAATATACATCTGGAAACAACAGCAGTCTGTCTAGCCTCATAGTTGATGTCTGCCCTTCACCTTCACACTGTCCTCAACTGTTTAAACACAAAGACATAATAAGGGGACCTTCATAAGCACATTTTAACCTCATACAAGAAGGCAGAACCTTCTCCCGTCTAGTGCGAGTAACCAACAAACCAAGATCTTTCTTATAGCACAGCACTTTATCAGAGCCCACGAAGCCTGCATTTTACAGTCCTTTAAGCCTGGCTTCAGTGGACCAGCAGGCTTGCTTTGGAACAGTGTGCCAGTCTTTATGCCTCATCTACCAACAATTCTAAATAACTACAATGACTACGTGATAAACGGTCAGATGTGAAAAGGTCAGCCTGCTTATACAAAAGGGTCAAAGAGGGAGTTCAAATTCAGAGCTCGGACTCGTTCTCACTGTTTTACTTCAAGTGTAAATCATTACATAACAGATTAATCCTGTAACGATGAAATGATGCCAGCAATCACACCTATAATAAAACCAGATTGACGACTTAGTTACTGTTGACTTCTGGCTTAGAAACACCATCGAAGACAAAAGATATCGACTACAGGCGAAATATTCACTGGTCATTTAACCAGGAGATTAGAAGAGCAGTCAACTAGTCTGAACCTAAGAGAGAACATCAAACTGTCTGTACTTTTTTATTACCTGGGCCTGCAGGAATAAATATTATGACGTCTTTAAGACACAATCAGGTATTTGGAAATCAAGACAGTGAACCCCTTTAGCATAGATGCTTCACTTTCACCATTACCTATATATCAGTGAGGTGATCCATGATTATTTCCTGATACTCGTATATTTAAACAGCCAATTAACTAATTAACAAAAATGCAACCATTTTAAACACACTTTCTGTTCATGATTCTCAGGTGTGAGCATTGTGAACGTGTAAGCATTTGTTTTCTGACTCTTTACAAACTGGCCATTGCATTATTTAATGAGGACTTCATTAGCAGCTAAGCATTACTGATCAGAGGCATTAAATAAATGACGCTTCACTCGAGTGACCAACAGAGGAGCAAAGAAAAGGCTGCAGTTCTGATGCCCGTAGCTCTGCATGACTTTTACCCTGGATCAACAACTATCTTGTGTAGATGCAACAGCATGAATATAAGAAGGAAGTGCAAAGTCCTGGTGGTGTTAACTAACAACTGGTCTCAACTGACTGCAAACTGGTTCCTGAGAAGCCAAGCCCTAACTGAACAGGTTTATCGTCTTCTCGCCTCTTGAAATATTGCCCTACACATACATGCACGAGGCTCACACCATTATACTTTGAGCTGATGTGCAATTTTGCCACGAAACACTAACTGGCAGTAGGGTTTCTCTCTTCCAGTCAATACCATAGATGGCAGCAGAGAAGAAATAGTTGGAAACGCATACGAGAGAATAATGGTACCAATAAGAGCAAGGACAGATTAAAGAACTGACATTAAACATTAACTAAAAAGACTAAGATTAAAACGTGCCCAAAATGACTAAAACTGACTCGATGCTAAGTCTAGTATTAATCCTGAAGGTGTGTTTTTAACGTGTGAAACAGTGTTCCAGTCTCCACATGGGGACACCAAGAAGTGACTGGTCAGTTGATCAGAGAGACCTTTGAGGGGTGCAAAAGGGCTGCAAGGTAAACTAAATCTATAACGGTCCAGTATCCCCTGTTGAGAAACAAGAACAGGGGAAACGTGCAGCACTCTGGACCATTTGTAAGCGCGACAACATCCAGTGCTGCCTTCTGCAGCCAAAACAGCCGTAACAGGGAAGACCACGTCCATGGAAGGGCATACAGTCTGCACCAATGTTCAGGTAGGCGGTGCGCGTCAAAGTAACACGGCAGGACTCAAGGTCTCCCAGCAGAACACCAGCCACAAGCATCACACGGTCTCTACTGGCTTGCCAGGATCTCATAGTGCATCCTGGCGCCAGGTATACCCCAGGTAAGAGTGACACACACACACGGCCATCCATGTGATGTTAAAAAAAAAAAAAAAAAAGTAAAGGGGACTCATCACACCACCGGGCCATTTTTTT
>VOQJ01006861.1:2209-14744 GCA_015052665.1 Apistogramma diplotaenia
GGGGGGGGGGGGGGGGGGGGGAGGGGGGGGGGGCTGTGATATGATGTTTTCAGCAGGGAGGAAACAACATGGGCTGTTTTCCTTTAGTGGGTGTGACTTTTTTCACATTCGGTTAAACAGAGGAAAACACCCCCAGGCTCAGGAAACAGACACCAACTGTGTGTGTGTGTGTGTGTGTGTGTTTCTATACAGTCCTGTGAAGTGAGAGCCTCTGGAGGAGTTTTGTTAGCATTAAATACTGAAAGTATGAGTAATGTGTGGCAGTAAAAGCAGCTGTTTATGAGCGGTGGAACTACCTGTCGGGCCGGTGGTGGTTCCCGTCGGTTGTGCAGAGTTCTCACAGTCGGAGCTCGTTGGCAGGAAACCTCCTCGTCTCCTCACAGCTCGGATCAGCTCGGGACACATTTTCAGTCATCTAAAGCTCAGTTACTCTAAACAAGTACATCCTCAGAGCAGCCTTTAATTGGTGCCCCCCAACTCTGCAGTATCCTGTTTGGTCTGTGGTTGCTAGGCAATGCGATGACATCATAATATATTTTATGCATAACTGAAGTTTTGCATATATGATGTGCACCTTTTAAAAAGGTTCGCAAGTGCAACAAACAGACAACCTGTTTGTAGGCAGTTGCTAGGCAACACTGTAACATCTGAGAGAGATAAAAACCTTCAGGGGCCCAAAACTCACCTGTGTGAGCCAGTTTATTTGCAAACTTCCTGCTTGTTTAGGAGGAGCTGTGGTGCATCACATCAGAGGCCCTGACTGAAAAGGATCCAACCATAACTGACCACCAGTGCAGATGAGCCAACACCTGAAGAAGGGAGAAAGGCTGCCTGTCCACCCATCCACCCTCAGCTTAAGAGCACCATCAGTCAGGAGAGGACGGCCGGGGTTGGCTGACACTGTGCCAAACAAGCACTTAAAAAGCTCGAGCTTCCCTCCAAGAGCAATGCTCTATTTCTGAGCAGCACAAGTCACATCACTGCTTATGGCTGGTTGTGCCCAACAAGGAGGCAGGGGACGTCCCAGATGATGCTACATCACCTACACGACACAGGAACATGAGCCCACATTTACAAAAATGATGATTTTCAGGTCAGCGCTCCCATTCATGTCCCATAAGTCTTTGCACCTTTATCTCGTAATAACAAAAAATGAAGAAGAAGAAATGACAACCTCATATTTAGGATTCGGAATGGGATTATTAATGTCCTTAATTATAAGAACAACAAGCCAAAAGTAAACAAGTGAGACCAAGAATTTCATTAGAATTTAAATAATACACTGCTTATCACCATTCAGATACACATTTACATTTTTGCACATTTTTCAAGATGTAAACAAATGTGCGCTGACCTCAGACCGACTGAGGGCCGAAGCTCTTCTCTGTCTCATTGTTAACAATCCCGTTAAAATGACTGAACGGCTCTCAGCTCCAGCACCGGAAAACAGCTCAAAAACCTGGAAGAATATCGTTCCGGGCTGGATTAATACACATGTGGTGTTCCACAGTGCTCAAAGTAACAGAAACATGTGGTAGAGGGGCGTGGCTTACTGATGCGTTTTTTGGCACTAATGGATCGCCGTACTCCGAACTGGTTTTCGTTGTTTTTAATGGGACTCGTTTACACCACTGGCAGCTTGGTCCTTTAAAGTGGGACCTTTTTGAGGATTAACCTTTCTGGCGAGTTCACGTCTTCTTTCACTGCGCTCAGTTATGCAGGAAAAAGGGACAATGAACTTACATCACCTGCCACGTGTTCAGCCCACAGTGCCACTGGGGTCGGCCGTGTCCTGCTCCCGCGCTCTAATGGAAATGTTCCACGTTGGTCCACAGATGTTCCTGGATAGCAGCAGCATCTATTGTAAACGCAGCGCTTCCTCACATCTTTTATAGTCGGGTAAACAGCTCTGCGTCCAGTTCCGGTCCCCGCTGACAGACTTGCATGTAAACTCACCAAACAATGCCCCCCCGTCCTTTTCAAACCACAGCCCACCATTGTGTAACCCGGCTCCCTCAGTGAATGTGAACACCGCATGTGCAGTCGCTGCAAAACACACTCCGAGGCATTGTTTAACTTACAATAACAATATGTTTATTTCTGTAAACATGGCAGATATATTGGCAGCAACACAAACACCTTCACATTCTGTAAGATAAAACCGCTTCAACGATACAAAAAAGAAAGGGGGGGGTGTGTGAGGAAGAGGAGGGGAAGTCAGCTTGTCCAGGAGGAAGGAGCTCCCTGCATCCTTAAAGGTGGTCGGAAAATCTCAGTCCAACACGGATCCCTGTTCGGCTGGAAGACCCTCGGACTGCCTCCACTGTGCGTTACGTAGCGTGAACCATTTCTGTAAGAAGCAGAAGGCCGAGGGTGGGGTTAAAACAGGGGGGTCTGTGCACTGCAGAGCCTGAAGCTCAACATGGGTGATGTAACTCGCCGACTTCTTATATTTCAAAAAATAAAACACAGGCTCCAAATGCATTTTTATCCCGAGGCCACAGACTGCTCAGCTACATGTAGACAACACTTTAACTGGAGTCCTCTATGGGAGGCTGTAACACAATCACCCAGTTTACGTTATTGTCATTGTGAGGATTCAAACACGACACATGAGCTGAAGAACTATTGTATGTACATGAAACTTAAACTTGGCCTTTGAAAATAAAGTGGTGACACATCATTTAACACCTTTAGAGAGTATTTGGGGTTTTTTCTCATGAGACGCTACCACCCTCAGGTCTGTGCAATAAGGCATCGCTCTGGATATAGTTAGCTTAGCTTAGCATTAATATTCATCATTTTAACATGCCAACATTAATATGTTTAGCCACAGGACATAGAGTATTAAATTTGATTTTCAGCCAAGGCTAGCATAAGTATGTTAGCTAGGTAACATATTTATTTAAAGTAGCAAAAGATAGCATTTATCTTTTCAGCATGCTAATTATAGCATGTTTAGCTACAGTTTTTATTTTACTAAATATATTTATTAGATTTTTATATTCAGATTACTACATTAATGTATCTACAGTTAGCATAATAGTATGCTAATATAACATTATCTTTGCCCAGTTGTTGAGTGTGACAAATTGGTTTGGTTTACATAAAATCGTAAAAATATGATGTTATGATATATCAAAGACAAAAATGTAAAGACCGGGAGAACTCCTCTGGCTTCAGAACTCTGTGACCTCAGTAAAATCCACCCTTTACTTTAAACCAGGGCTTGTGTGTGTGTGACATCACTGTCACAGTGGCTATAGCCATCTTTTATATACAGTCTATGGACACCATCACAGGAAGCAACTTAACACCAAATTATCAGGTAAATATTGCTTAATGTTATTTGTGACCTGAACATAATCGTTGTACAAAGGTAAATATGATTAAATAACAATATTTAAGCCCATTCCCCATCTGACTCTCATTATCTTCACAGTCACATTGCAACCACATTTTTCTTCGGTGCATGTCAGCGTGGTCGCTGATTCATCGCGGCAGAGCAGCAACGTTTTTTCAGGAAAACCGCAGAAAATGAATGTTTCCATCTAATTTTAACAGCATGTAGACGGGGCCGCTTTCTCTGACCCCTCAGCCAGGAACCGCAACACTCGATCAGAAGATGACTGCGTGGAGTGGCTACACACACACACACACACACACACACACACACACACCCCTGACCTGTTGCATTGTTGTTTTGCAGCTCATGTTGTTGTTGAGTGCTGACGTAATGTGGGAAGGGATTCAGAGCCTCTGACAGGGCCTTAGGGTGGATGTTTGAGGCGTGGGCCTGGCAGGAGGGACCGTTTCCTCATTTTGTGCTGAAAACATACAAGATTTCTATTTGCTCTCCGGCACGATCGGACTAAATAAATTCAAGAACGAGCCTCTGAACTTGGCTGCATCTCATCTGTAAAGTCGCTGCATTAAACTTCAGTTTTCTTTACCCGGTTTTCAGTGGAAGCTTTTGCTAATCCTGCTGAGCCCTACAATGGTGCTTAAGTCAGTTTTTCCTGTTGACTTGAACTGGGTTACATAAGAAAGCCTTTTACACTCGCCTGTTGACCCTGCAGCAGTGAAAACAAATGAAAGGTTCACTGAAAAGAGCAGAAATGTGCCGCTCGGAGCCCAGGGTGCATTGTAAATGTTAATGTGGCACAGGGAGTGGCAGCCGGGGCGGGTTCATCCAGTTAAACTTTCTCCAATGACAGCTTTGTTTACAAGTACAAAACACTTCGGAGGGTCGACAGGAAGAGAAAAGAGAAGAGATCAGCTGGAGACGGAGTCAGTTCTTTTTGATGGGAGGCCAGACCTTTACCTCACCCTGCCTGGACCGGGCTTCCCGGACAGGTCGGCCCAGTACCTTTGTGCACGCTGAATGGAAACACAGAATAGGCCAGATTATAAGGCTTGGCAGTAACACCCGTTTACAGCAGTTAGCCAGTTCTTTAAAAGTTCAGTCTTTTCCTGGATGAAACTCCTCCGCTGCATTTGCACGAACGACACGTCCTAATAGATGCACAAAGATCTGCTGCCAAGATGAGACGCAGGCCATAAATCTGCGTCATCTTGCAGGATGAAGCGCTGCTTTGGGTTAAACTTTGGTTTTGATCCTCTTTCTGCCAGAGTTAGGCTCTTTTTTTCAGAATGGGATCTTTGAATGACTCCTTTTATCAGGAATCCTTTAAATGTGCAAAACTTAATCTTTTAATGGGGCAGTTTGCTGCAGAGGAAAACCGGGAATTCCTGCAGACTTGGAGAAAAGATTCATACCTGGGCCTCAAAACACAGCAGGATATTTTGGACTTTTCACTGCTCACTGACTCATTCACCCACCCGCTCTGATAAAGAGATCGTTGCTTTGGCTCCTCGTTTTGCCAGATTGCATCTAAACCTAAAAACACGTTTGCAGCATTGATTTTCCCTGAGAGAGCATCAGCTGTGTGAGGAGGCGGGAATCAGTCGGCACTCTGTTTATGTAGCCGGTTGAAATCTGTTCAGGTCTGTTGTTGCTCTGTTTGTGTTGCTGCAGCCCAGGAAAATGTGGTGGGGCTGGTTTGTTAGGTTACGGCAGAAGAAAGAGGCACGAGCTGTCGTATAGTTGCCATCAGTGAGATTTATCTCTCCCGACAAACACAAACACGGGCAGAACGAAGCTGATGCTGCATCGGCTTGGATGACGGAGCCACGTGCACGGCCTCGCCTCCTCCTGCCGAGCACAGCTCGGCACACAGTCGGGTCATTTGCCACCAAATCCTGAGCAGGAAGCCTGACATCATCAAGGATGCAGTTTCAGAGGGCTGCTCGCAAAGAGGAGGCAGCTGCATAACTGCACTTTGTGCTGCTCTCAGAGCTCTGAAGCTTCACATCTGGCTGCCGGTGGCATTCCTCAGATAGAGGGTGGTGGGAGTGTGTACATGAGGATGGGAGGGGAGGCTGAATGGAGACAGTAACAAAATTGTAGGAATGCATTCAAATATTCTCTTGTTTAAGCATATATATAAATATAATATAAATATAATATAAAAGAGCTTTGAGTTTTGGATTTTTCTCACACTAAACAGGAGATCTGGCACCATTAACCTGAGCTCTGCTAACCTGTGTTTACTGAGAAAATTGAGCTTAAACTTGATATTTATGATATACTGAGAGAGAAAAAAAGTTAAATAAACAAGGCAAAAAAGCAGTTTTCACAGTTGAGTTAAATGTCTTTAAAAGCTCATGAAATGTGTGAATTTATGGGTCAGTAATTATTAAAGCCTGGCTGATTCGACCGATATTAGCAGCAGATAATTATAATAAATTTTTTTTAAAAAGGAGACAAGAGAAACACCCTTTAACAAAATTATGGTCCATAGTTCACCCACCAGAGGGCGCTCTGCAGCTTCCCTGCTGATCCGTCAGGCGGAGCATAAAGAAGCAAATAAATGACTACACCTGACAAATGTTGGGAACTTTTTTCATGTTTTTGTGTCCAAAATAAAAAATATATCAGTCAATATTTTAGAATATCGGGTTTTGTATCAAAATATTGGTATCAATTTTAAAAATTCCATACATCAGTTTTTCTGTGGAACATCCAGAAGCACAGAGATTGTGACATTTGAGGAGCTGAGACGGTTTGCATTCTGAATTCATTTCTCCTGATATCTGAAATATAAGCCACCCGAGGCACAGGCACGCGCAGCGACCACACGCACCGTAATGACGTCATCTGAAACAGCGCGGCCGCCCCGTGCAGATGAATCAGAGTAACACCTGACGGAGCAGGTCTCGGCTCCGGGGTGACTCCAGCTGCGGTCAGTGCTGGTTTCCGCTCAGAGGAGCTTTATTTGATCACGCCGTGACGTAATCAGAAAGTCTCTATGATATTTACCTGAGAGCCTCACACACCTGTAACCTCTGAAGCGGTGAAACCATCAGTTACTGACTCGAGCTCTTCACTTTATTCAGTTAATTTAATTTAAACCGCAACAAAGTAACTTTTTATAAAGCACTGCTTTATTACACTCACAGAATGACACAAAGTGCTTCTTATTACAGACAAAGTAGCGTGTTTATTTAACAGTTTTTTAACATCTGAATATTAAAATTAGATATTAGTAAAGGTTTGTTAGTGACATCAGCACTTTTTCCTACTCAAATGTTTCCAGTTGGGAGAATAAAATCAGCTCTGAAGTGAGCCGATGGGTTAATAAAATAACTGATCTTCGCCCTGATATTTACTCAGCACCTCGTCGGTAAGCCTATAAGAGGAATAAGATCGTGGAAAGTGACGCTGAGTTCTCACCTGCGTTTCCTCCTCCGTCAGTCCGCACTCCGCCGCGATCAGCATGAGCGTCGTGCTGTCCGGATGCTTGCTGACTTTGTTGAAATTCTCCTCCAGGATATGAATCTGATCTTGCGACAGTTCCAGACCCTCCGTGGTTTTAGAGGCCATGTTCCGTCTCCTGCTCGTCCTGATCCGGAGCTCAGATGTGCGCGCAGCTGGACGCGAAGCGCAGAGGACGCGGGGATGGAGCAGCGCGTACCGACAGCTCGGCGGGAGAGTGCGAGTAGCGTGGGTGTGTGTGTGAACGCGAGGTTTACAACTGTCAACAGAGCCGAGCCCTCCCACAAACACGAGAGTGGGCGGAGAAACACAAACGCTGCAGCTTCACCGGCGGTGTCCAGCAGGAGGCCGCTGGCCCGGAACCGGCCGACCAAACGCTCACATCCGGCCCGCTTATGTGGGCTTTGCAGCAGCGCGGGAAGAATCAAGTCTAACATGTGGACTTCTCAGACTGACTGTGGGAAAACAAACTGGCATGTCTGTAAATGGCAGTAAATTAATAATTAATAATTAACTGCCACAAGAGAGGAAATGATCCATTCAGTCCAGTGACTGGAGATTTTATTCTTGACGGGTTTGTTTTCATTTAATTTGATCAGGTTTTTATATTAATGCCCCTGTGTGGCAGGAAAGCTACAGAGTTTAAATGAAACATTTCCTTAATTTCACTGGTGGGTTTTCATATTAAACATAACTAAAGTGTCAGAGAGTGATGATGCAGGGTTTGAGTTCGTGCTTCATGATTTTCCAGTTCTTATTGAGAAATAATCTCAGAGGCTTTGCTGCTGCCTTGCTTTTATTCTTCACACTGCTCGTCTTCCTCATTCCAGACAGGTGAATCACACGAGTGGTTCATGGAATCAAGATCCACCTGTTCAAAATCATATGTGGCACTTTGTGAATATCACACGCACGCACGCACGCACACACACACCTGCATCACCAGCTACCCAAACATGCGTGCCTCTGTCAGAGAACCCACACATGAAGACTCCACACAGACTGACGGCTCCATTGCAGCCCTCTGCTGTCTGAGTGATGCCCGTCCAGAACCAGAACCAGGCTGAGCCTGACGGAGGCTGAGCATGACGGAGGCTGAGCATGACGGAGGCTGAGCCTGACGGAGGCTGAGCCTGACGGAGGCTGAGCATGACGGAGGCTGAGCATGACGGAGGCTGAGCCTGACGGAGGCTGAGCCTGACGGAGGCTGAACATGATGGAGGCTGAGCTTCTGGTTTGCTGAAGGTTTTGATCTTATTTGGTTCTAGTTTTAGTTATTTCTTCCATTCCTGTCTCCCTTTATTCTCTACTCTGAGTCTCAGTGTCTGCGTCATGTTTGCTCTTTTCCTGTTTTATTTTGACAGTCTTCTGTTTCCTGTGTTGTGTCCACTTTTGCTGCTCCCCTCTCGTTGGTGTCATTGAGTCCATTAGATTGTGTTTAACTTTTGGTTTATGACCCAACAGACTGTCCCGATTGGTTCTGTGAGAAGCTTCCTGACGTCATGTGGAGCATCTGCAGCCTGTGGCTCTGAGGCTGCAGCCACAGGCCGCTACAGAACATCCACAACTGCAAAAAGAACAGATTTACAGTTTTGTGTGGCTTCAACAAATATGATAAATGTATTAATTAGTAACATCTGAGATGAGCGCACTCTGCAACTGAAGGCCATGAAAATCCCACTGGTCCACTTCCACTGACTGAAGGAGCTCAGTCACACTCACACAGCAGATAACAGGGGTTTCCTTTGAACACTCACTGAATCACAAACGAGCCTCTACAAGTCCAACATGGGCCCACAGTTCTGACTAAAAGCTGCTGCTGAACCTGGTTTTATGTCCCAGCATGAATATAAAGCTGATCCTTTATGTCTGAAAACGAAACAAAGGCTAAATGAATAATTCCGCCTCCGTCTCTACTTCAGCTTCAGCTGCACGTTGAGTCGAGGCTTTTCCGGTGCCTGTCCGAGCAGGAGGGAAACCACGGCACTCCTAACAGAGAAACCTTCCCTTTTGTGTCATTGTTCGTGCTTTTGTTGTGCCGCTGGTCTCTAAATAGTGAGTCAGGCAGAAACCCAGCTGCTGAATTTCACATGACACAAACAGTGAATCCAGACCTGATAAACGCTCCACATGCTCCACTCATGCACAGGCTCCCGCGCTGCTGTTCTCGCCTTTTGATTAGGCCCATAAGTATGTGGCACGCTCACCGAGAAGCTTGCTTTCACGTGGAATCATGCAAAGCAGATCCTGTTGGATTCTCAGAACATTTAATACAGACATATAAGAACATTAATTGAATGCCTAAGCTCCAGCTGTAGCACATCTGCAGGCATGTTTGGGCCCCGATTCACTTAGAATGAAAATACAGAAAATACACAGCTTCTTGCTCTTCGGCAGGACTGAACTGATCTTTTGTTTGCTGTGAAAACATCATCTGAACCGACGGGAGGAAGTGAGCCCAAGAAATCTGATACCAGCAGGCTCCAAGAGGCTGTGCATGCAGGAGGTGAAGGTTCGACTTCAGCGACGGCCAGTGTTTCCTCTGCAGCTCCATCAGACTCCGCAGACCAGCTGCGGCACTATGAGAACAACATGGATCTGTAACACAAGCACAGCCTCTTGTCCTGTTGGTCGCTGAACCGAACAGTTTGCTTCCCTCCAGCAAAACCATCACCTGTCTGTTTACATCACTGCTGACATCATCGCTCTCGTCCAATCATCCTCGTGTTCATCTTCTCTGAGCACTTTGAATCTCTGTGCTCTCATCCAGGCAGTCACCCCCTCCTCATCTCTGCCATGCCACTCACAGCCCCATCCCATCGTCACCAGCAGCAGCATCCTCATCCCTGTAACCGCTGGGATGGCTCATCTGAGGCTCAGTTCTTCCAAATGATCAGAACTGGATCCACAGACGGACCCACGTCAGCCACGTTTGCATCCACAGCTGCAGTCAGAGAAACCAAAATCACTGATCAGATTATTGAAATAAGGAAAATAACTGCACGTGTCTCTGATGACAGAGGCGGCATCACCAGAACCTGCTTCTTCAAATCTAAACATCATTATTCTGCATTCATCTACATGTCAAACTATCACAGCCTGATATGACCCTGATAACCCTGTGAGCAGCTCACGGTGCCGTCTGAGGGGGCCGATCCACAGCTGACGGTCTTCCACGGTGTGCTTCTGTCCACACTGGCAGCGTGTTTGGGATCATCCTCAAAAATGAAGCTGTAGCCAATCAGATGCTCTCCAGATGGGGCTGTTTGGGGATCCAGGCTGATGGTTCTTCTCTGCATTCATCGCCAACACCAGCGGCTGCAACGCAGCCCCACGAGGTCGCCCCGGCAACCTTCAAGAGATACTTTGTCTCAGCAGCAAACTCAGGAGCTTCCGTCTCGACTTTTATTCTGGAAGTATCGTTGTCGGGGAAACACCGGCAGCTCCCAGTTCCCGAGCGCTGAGAGGTCAGGTCAGGTTATAATCTGACCTGGGTGCAGATCAGTGCTGGAGGGTTTTATATTCATCTTTGGCTGATAAATGAAGAAGGAAAGAACAAAGGGTCACTGTTTCTGAACTTTACAGCAACACGTTTCATAAGCAGCATGCCGTGAATACCTGACTCCACCTGACTCCACCCTGACCTCCGACTCTGCAGCAAACAACTGCAGAACAAGAAAATACTGCGACAGATTAATGACTGACTGATAATCACTGCACACACATGCAGCTCCACACTGAAGCATCTGCAGACACGTGTTCAAGCCGTCAGATCCTTCCTCAGCAAAGATTGTGGCGCCCTTGGTTATCACCATGGCAGCAGAGCAGGCGGTAAACCTGTTTATGACACACAAACGCGTACAGGCCTGTGGCAATGTCACTGCACATTACCCAGGCAGAGCTGATTGGCTGCTGCCGCTCGTATTCAGTGATAAGAGAAAAAGATCCTCTCAGAGAGCCAAAGGTCGCCGTGAGCGTGACCCCTGTGTTCGAAAACACCGATGTGACTTTAGAGACGAGCACCACATCAGAGTTTAATTCGGTAACGTTTGGCTTTAATCAAGAAGGTTTGCGTTGGAAATAAAGTTATTATTAATGTTGTTTCGGCTTTGCTTGCAGAGTAAAACTGCCTCCGTCAAATGTCCACAGAGTTACTGAGTGCAAACGACGAGCTGCAGGATAACAGCTGAAAACAGAGGAACCCTGATAAACCTGAGAGTCGGGAACAGATACGAGCCAAAGCAAAAATATCAGCCTTGAAACCCCGGGCGGTGTAGGAGACGGACCGCAGCATGGACACCAGCTATGATGGCAAATTCATTTAGTAACTAGCCAAAGAAAATTGTGATTAAGAACAGTTTGTAACGTGACACACACCACGCCATCATGATTACAATCCTGCAGGCCCCCTGCTCACACCAGCACATGTCCACGCCTGTTTGAAGTTCACCAGTGACCATCTGGATGATCCAGAGGAGGCCCGGGAGAAGGTCATGAGGTGAGACCAGAACTGAACTTCTTTGTATCAACACCACCCGTCATGTTTGGAGGATGGAGGATGAGCACAACCCCAAGAACACCGTCCCAACCGTGAAGCATGGGGGTGGGAGCATCATACTGTGGGGGGCTTTTCTGCAGAGGGGACAGGACGACTATTGAAGGGAGGATGGATGGGGTCATGTATCGCCAGAGGTCTTCCAGCATGACAACGACCTGAAACACAGCAGGGCCGCCAAGGAGAGGCTCTGTGAGAAGTCCTGGAGGGGCCGAGCCAGGCTCCGGAGGGGGCTGAAACTCAACGCTGCCCAGCAACAGCCCTGAAACCCGGACGATCTGGAGAAGATCTGTATGGAGCAGTGGGCCCAGATCCTGCTGCAGTGAGCAAACTGGGTCAAGAAGTCCAGGAAACGTCTGACCTCTGACCTCTGCAACCGCAAACAAAGGTTTCTGCACCAGATATTAACTTCTGTTTTTCTCTTGTATCAAATACTTATTTCATGCAATAAAATGCAAATTAATTATTTATTATAGATATGTCTCTCACAGCTGAAGGTAAAAATTACAGACCTCTCCATTCTTTGTAGGTGGGAGAACTTCAGCATTATTAATGCTGTACATTAATAATCATTTAGTACATTTACAATCATGCACACTGAATTTGTTTGGACTGATCAGAAAATATGACTATCTGCTCAAAGTGATTCATAAAGTGAGGACTCGTCATTGAAAGCAGCAGTTTGAGAAGCAGAACTGTGGGCAGGAGGAAGCCTGAAGAGGAGCAGTGGGAATGTGAACACATGGAAAAGCCAAAAAACTGGGATTAAATTAAAGAAGGAGACTCAAAGAAAGACGGAATTTAGAGGTTTTGTGTTTGTTGGCTTTCTTGGGTTCAGATTTGGGGCCTGTTGGAAGATTAAAAATCAACCAATTAAACATCTTTCAAACGCTGCTTTGCTTTCTGAGCCAACAGTCCAGATGAGCCTGAAACGCTCTGTGCTGTATTACAGCAGTGCAGTCCTCACTCAGCGCCTGCACATAAGAAACGCTGAGCTGTTTCTCTGCTTTGTTAAATAGATGCGACTGTACAGCAGCACAGCAGCTCGGCCCATCACAAACATCACAGCTGGCTTTGCTCTGTAAAAATAAAACAAACGTGATGTCATCGCACTCGTGACAAACTGTGAATCATGATGATCC
>VOQJ01006862.1:6548-17781 GCA_015052665.1 Apistogramma diplotaenia
AGACCCCCTTTTTTTAAATGAAAACCAGAAATGTTAAAAAAAAAAAAAAAAGAATAAAACAAAAAAAAAAAAAAAAATCTCTGATGTTTATTGACCTCGAGTGTTCCAACTTTTGCAGAGGAGCGTGTGCACAAATAGGACCCGACTGATCACAGCAAGAAGCAGGAAAGAAATCTTTAAGCGACGTCTTCCTTGCTCTTATTAATGTGCATTGAAATCGTGTCTCTGAAGAGTAGCTGTGATGAGACGAGGGAGTCTGAAGCACGGCTTAAAAAGAAAACCACGCGCAAGGACATGTTAGGCCTTATTGCAGATCTATTGATTGCTTTGTGTGGACATTTTTCAGCCACGAAGAGCTGCTTGCCAGCACTTCACCTCCTCCTGCTGACAACACAACTTTAGCACCACCTCTTCATAAATGGATGAAACTCTGTCAAACCTCCTTCATACTTGACCATAAATCCTGTGCGGCTTTTCTTCACCCATTTGTTCAGAGGCCTCCCCGGAGCAGTGCTGGCAGGGGCCGCCGTCCTGGGGGTTCGATCGGCCTTACCAGACAGATGGCAGTCGCGCCGTAATGGCAAAGTTCTTAGCAGAGCCTCAAGCTTTCGTCAACAAGACCTTGACTGATGAAGACGCTCATCATTTCAGGTTAGGGAGCATAAATGGAATATAATGTGATGTATTTCATCTTGTAAAGATGCGTATTGTAGAATTACGTTTTGTGTTTTCATTCACATGCATAAAACAAACAAACAAACAACAAAAAAATGCAAATAATCCTTTAAGTGAGATCACACACCCCGAGAGAGTAGCCGCAAATTGCCTGTCTTCTCATAAAGTAAACAATTAGCAGAGCTCTGTTCTCTCTAAAAAGCACCAAACAGATAACAGCGCTCAACTTTGATCCGACTTCTGCTGTGTTCCCAGGGCGCAGGGAAGGTGAGAACACAACTATAGCATGATAGTAAAAATACTTTCGCAGCCCTTTAATGTCTAAAACAATGCATTCTTTAAATTGCACACACATTTGCTGCAGTGTGCATTTATGACGCATCGTGAGAAACACAACTCGCTCTGCACAACAGATGATCGAGAACAAAGGAAAGCATTTGGAAAACATTCAAGATGTTTCCTCTTTTAAATTATTTACACAGTGCAGAAATACAAGGAGGTGTAAAAAACAATATCCCTATTCAATGCATGGCTTTTTTTTTCTCACGCAGCTTACTTTAAGATGTTAAACTTCTGACGTATTATTCTTATATTTGTAGCTTTTGCTGCACAATTGAATCCACTCTCATCAAGACAAAGCAGATTAAGGCTAATCCCAACATTAATCTTGTTGACTGTCTGCAGGAGGAGCAAGGGCCAACGATGTCAGGGCACGAGAGTCACATTAAGTTGTTGGTTTCTGGAGCAGTAAAGGATTTTTGTCGAATTTTAATCAAAGCGCAGGCTGTGGCCATGTTCAGCCACGACTAGTCAACTGACCTCTGCACAGATCTAAATTATCATTCATCTCGGTTTTTGTCTCTCTAACATCCAAAGCCTTTAGATACGACATTCCTTTTCTGTGATATCAAGGTGAATTTGCAGCCAAGAGTCCACTGCTCCTGCACACGCACACAAAAAAAATGCTTTAAAGCAAAAAGTCAAAGGGGTCACATGAGCTCATTTAGGAAATGGAGAAACTTCAAAATCAGTAAGACTTTGGTGTTGTCATTCCACGACTACAATATAATTAAGAAAGGATTACCAAGCAAGTCAAAAGTTGATCGTCAGGGGTTACGGGCTAATTTCAGTCATCGTCTGATGAATATCTATCGAGATAGAGAAAGAAAACAACATGCCTCTCTTGATCATTCTGAAACTTTTGGCAGAAGTTGAAAGTCTTTGTGAAAACTGTGGACTCCTCTTAATCACTGTGTGGTTTGCTTAGGGATGCCAATGTTTACAGAGAGGAGTCTGATGAAAAACATTTGATTGCACGAGGAGCATCCGCACACTCGCTGTGTTGATGTTTTTTTTGCCATTTCATACACTATATCTGCAACTTCATATCGTCGAGTAAACATCCAAAAATAAACCCTAAACCATGCAGGATTCCTGTCCTGTTAGTAGCTGACAAACCTAAGAGCTTAAACCTAACATCACCTTTGGTGAAATGAAAATCGTGCCTCGCTGGGTTGTCAGGTTGTTTATCTTGTACTTCCTTTTGTGCTATTACATCTCCAGAGAAGGTGCTTACACGTATTTGTAGAAAAAATGTGTGGTTTTTTTTTTGGTTTTTTTTGAGAGAAAGACATGTTTAAAAAAATTATATAACGACACAGCACAGTCCTGTTTTCTTTAGAATAATAAAACCTTCCACCAAAGGTGTTGCGTAGCATCCATACTTCATGTGTTACACAGCATCTTGACTGTAAATTCCCTGCTTACAAGTTTCATGGTAGATATATATAAAAGATGAACACACAGATTAAGTAAAAACACACAAACACACACACACACAAAAAAAGGTGGCTACACATCTTAAAAAGCTGCTGTGCCTCAGGGAGTGTGAAAACAAGGGCTGGATGAACAGCGCAGCGCTGGATCAAGAAGAAGAAAAAAAGCGAAAGGCAAACAAACCCTGTGCTTGTTCTGTGACAGATTTCCCATAACAGTCAATAAAGGAGGAAACAGGTAGTCAGGTGGACCTCTTAATTTGTTGTAATTGTTTTTAACGATCGTGAAACACAAAACGCTACACACCCGCACATTTGTTTTTATTCGCATCAGAATTTTATTATATATTTTCGTACATTGTTGCTAATGATCAGATCAAACTCTAGAGAGAAGAGGAAGAGACATTTACCACTGTGCGTTAATTAATTGGTGACACTAATGGGTGCCGTTGGTCTACCTCACTTGCGTACCAGTTGCCCTTTGTTCTCTATTGATCGGATTGCAGATATGCCAATAAACAAGTGAGATTCTAAGCAGCTAAAATCGCCATTAGCAAAAGCTGAACAGTGAACCCGCTCGTGACGACGCTCACGGAGGGAGACAGTGTGTGTGGTTAGAACACAGCATGCACTGATACGAAGTAGCCAGTTGGCTCCTGTACTGTACAGTAGGTCCCAGGTTAAGCAGCACAGAAAACAAACAAGCGAATGAAGCTGAATTTACTCGTCGCCCCTGTGTCAACAGATTTTAAAAGACACCGAAAGCAAAGTGTGGCAGCTTGAAAGTGAATATTACAGCTCCTCTAAGTAAATGAGTAAAGTCTTTGTTTTCACCAATTTTGCAGGCGCTGCTAACACAGCACTGTGAAGCACTTTAGGTTTAACAATCCGGTGTTTAAGTCTGTTTGATGTTTTGTATTATCGTGGCCACAAAATCTGTTTAGGTTTTTCTTTCTTTCTCGCTTCTGTTTTGAATTGCAATCGATACCAATTTGGTTTTCATTTCAACATTTGTGGGGGGGTTTTTCTCCAAAAAAAATGAGGAATTATTAAACGATGCCATGTGCACACACTGGAAATTCACACAACACTGTTAAAAACAATATTGCCCTTTAACAGACTGCTGAGCATAAGCAGTTTTTTTTTCTTTTTACACATTAAAAAGTGAAAATCACAAAAAAGGGAATATCATACGAGTACATGAATTTAGGCCAGATGGCTAATCTCAGGTTCCTATTTTAAAAACAGCCAACACTTTTTCCAAGGGCGGATGCACTTTTGCTTTCAAAAGGCAGCTCCATTCTTCTTGGCTGTTTGCAATGTGCATAAATGTATTCATAAAGGTACATTGATACATACAGTGAAATGAGAGGCTGCGTGTTTTTAGATGTGCATTTTTATGTTGACTGGAAAAAAAACCCCACAAAGTAAGATCAGACTGAAAAAAGCCAAAAATCCACATGAAAGAGCTCTGTGGCTGCCACCGACCATGAGCACTGACAGCTGCTCCTCTGGCTCGAGTTTGCACTTGGGTCAGTATAGATACAACCACAAGCAAATTTGTTTGAAGTCATGAAAAGAGATGTATGGTGCTGCTGCTTTGCGCTTGCATCTAAGTATGAACAAAAGCTGTGGCTGTGCACCATCTCTGCATCCCACTTAGGAAGTGCAAAAAACTGTTCAGATGAGAGCTCATTTCAAGACCAATAATACTATCACTTGGTTACGTTTTACAAGTCACATCACATATAGGAATCCACACTATGTCTATGCATTCCTGCCAGTTCTTCTCTTTGCTGAACAGTTGTTGTTCTTTTTTCTTTATCTAGTTAACAGTTGGAATTTCAATTGCCGGTACCGGAGGAAGTGCAGTGACAAGTTTGACTAATGAGTTTGAAAGAGCCTGCATTTGCAGATGCTAATATAGCTGCAACAGTGTGCATTGTGGTAGCAAATATTAAGAAAAGATGCAGTTCTCTGTAAAGTGCTTTTAGATTGAGTGTGTATTGGGTTTCACTACGGCCAAAGACAGGAGTGCCAGAGAAGTTTATATTTCTAGATATTGCGTTGATAAAAATAATTAATGTGACAAAATAATTATGAAAATGTCTCAAATTGAGTGAAATAGATTGTGAAATCATTTAAAATTTTCAATTTAGCCAGTTGTATTTCTCAGCTGAGACACTTCAATAGCAACTGCAACAATATATTCTTTAATGGATGAGTGGTCCCTTTCTCCAAATGGAATATAAAGTGGTTCAAATGCCTGAACACACCATTTGCTGTTAGCCAAAACAGACACGCCCACCAATACCTGGACATTTACGGGTCACCTACTGATTGGTTTCCATCATCATTAATGATTCCTTCATCGAAAATATCATTTTGTGGTTTTGACAGTGTGCGCGCACCAATTTTCAACACATTATTAGGGGGACTGTCGAAATAGACAACTTTCCTGGTTTTCCAAAAGTAAATGGTACTGCAAGTCATGTTTTGAGGCCAAAATGACTGGGTGAGTGAAGGAAGGACTGCAGGAGTTATTACTTTTAAGCCGCTGGATCTGAGCCCAGGTATTTTGAATTGATGCCTAACAGGAGATTAGGACAAAACCTATCAAGGTCTTGTCATTTCACACAACTTTTTTTATGAGATCCTGCATGATGAGTGAAGAGCAACTTTTACTATGAGTCCGTCAGACGCGGCCATATTGTGTATTAGCGTGAAACACCTTGATACATAAAGATGTTACTGGCAACAGTTTCAAGTGCCAACACCAGCCCTGGCTATTTGACCGAACAGATTACTCGGTCTGACAGCTGCAAATTCCTAATGCCGTATCCCAAGCCACAAATATGATGCACCCCACAGCATTTAATGCTTTTAAAAAAGTCGGGCACACATCTCTCCATATGTTTGGGGCCATTTGCTGGGATTGCCTGAGGGCTCTTAGAGAAAATGCATCACTGGCCAGAACTCTTCCTTGCAGTCAGGAAAGGCAGGGTCAAATCTGGTAATGATTGGCCCACTTTGCTGGATGAGGTGTGGAACTCTGAGTCCTGCAGACACACACACACACTGCTGTTTTTCAATACATCGTCCATCTGGCTGAACGGATCAAAGACTTTCCAATAGGAATGTGGGGTACACATTTGTGAGAAACAGAGGGGATCATTGTTCACGTCTCCGTGTCACCAACCTCAGCTGTAAATAATCCTCCTTTCTTCTATTTACATGATATATTGTAAGCTGATAAAGATATTGTTGTGCTAATGTAAACAATAGCATGACAGACATACAGTATATACTGCGCCATATTTAACATTGGGCTACATGTTGTATACAAAGGACAGCTCACTTTCACAATTAACAAGTCAGCGCTGGATTTTAATGGAGTATCGTTGCTAATGTAATAAACACATTTGCTCGAGTAAGTCAGACGATAACTTAAAGTTAAAATCAGCTCAAATTTCAGAAGAAAGAACATAACAGTATAAATGCTACAATACGTATATTATTCTGCATAATGAACATATTGGGGATATTTTAAATTTTGCTGCTTCTGTACATTTCCCTGTTTAAAATATAGCCTTTAGTATATGTCCAACTTTTGACATTATTCATTTTACAGTATATTCGACTTGGGTAAAGTGTTTTCATATGCCTTGCACTGTAAAAAGAACACTACAGTACATAATTAAAAATTGTATAAAAACGGAATAATTAAGACAATAAAAATCTCTCCATTATGTTGAATATAAGGTAACTTTTGAAAATACAGCTTCGAGTTCATGCCTGTTTCAAAAGGGACAAATAAAAGTTCCAACACGAATGAGACACAACATATCAACTGCATTATTGTTCCCTACCCCCCAAAACACCGAATTACATCTCTCATGACTCAACTTCAGCTCCTAAATGTCTGCGATGGAAGTTTCATGCCGTCAAAGTTGTAAATCTATTGCTCTTCTCATGTGTGATGGACAATGTTTACCATGGCCATGATAAACTATTTCCTCATAAATGATTTTGTCACGGCCTTCTGCTGGCTGTCATGTGGGATTCCGCCTGCAGACTAAAACAACCATAATTCACTGGGTGTATTTACCTCCTCAGAGGACAGAAGCTTGACAGATGATAAATGGCCACTGCTGACAATCAACACATACCGCCCCATGTTTGCCTTGAGTGTAAGTGGCGCCAGGACATGGAAATAAGACTTTGACGTATCACATGTGAAGACACATAGAAGGAAAGGAAAGACAGAGCAAGAAAAGAGGAAGAAAAAGAGCCGGGAAGCCGCAGCTCTATTAGCAACTGTTTGAAATCTTTGATATGTATATTGAGTGTGTTTGTTTCTATGTTTCCTGTCGTGTTAACTGTGTTATATTTCCCCACTATGAATGGATTGATGTTGTATGCGAACCCAGCGGGGGTGATGTGCCGCTGTAAATTGAAGATGTTTTTCTTTCTTTCGTTTTTTCCTTTTTGGTTGCTTCTTTACTCTATAGTCTTACAGCATATGAACACATGACTCAAAAGATAATAAAACCAAGGTGATGAATATCCTCATCTCCTCGCAGCATTTTCTTCGATAAAGACATTTTCCCGTGGACTAATGATGTGTGGAAAACTCACCTGGTTTTCCGAGGATGTGCAGTCTTTTATGGGCTTTTTTCACTTTTTTGTGTGCGTGAGCTTCTTTTTCTCCCGTCTCCCTTCTTCAAGAAAAAAAAGTTTTTGTTAAATAAGCAGAGCTGCGGTCAGAGGTTTGCATACGCTCATCATGGGCATGGATGTCATTGTAAATTTGTCCTTTTAATGATTTCTTTGAACTGTTTTTTTTCCAAGGTGGAATGATTGTACAGCAATGACTTTAAAAAACAAGAATTGTGCGCACAAGTTTAAATCTCTTTCAGATTTTCTCTATTGCACACAGGCTCGAGTATATACATGCAGGGTCAAATATTTTCATGGACTCACTTAAATCTTTTAAATAAATGGTTAATAAATTAAATAAAAGTAAATGAAGGTTCTATGTCTTTGTGCTTACAAGTCCAGCGCCTTTTGATTTTAACATAAGTCATCATGACTGACTACAACTAGTAGTTTCTCTCTGCCAGCTTAAAAAGGATTCACTGTATTGACCAGTACTCAGAACAATGGGAAAGTCCAACTGTGAGGACTGTGGATCTGCAGATTCCAAGATCAATCATTCTAATGTGTCACCACTTTGCCAAGGCCCGAGGAAAGAGGGTGCTGACCAAGTCCATGCTCCAAAATCGACACCTTCAAGCATGACTAAAATTTGCAGCTGCCCACGTGGACGAGCCCAGTGCCTTCAGGAGAAAGGTTTCACGGTCAGACGAGACAAAAATTGAGCTATTTGGCCACAATGACGAGAGGTGTGTTTGGAGGAGTAAAGGTGAAGCTTTCAAACTGAAGAACCCTGTGCCAGCTGTCAAGCATTGTGTGTGCTGTGGGGCTGTTTTGCTGCCAGTGGTACTGGTGCACTGCACAAAGTGGATGCAATAATTAAAACAAGGACTACCTCCAAATTCTTCAGCTCCACCTCAAATCAACAGTTACACCACTGAAACTTGGACACAGTTGGGTCTTTCAGTAGGATAATATTCCAAATACTCACTAAAACTGATTTTGGAATGCATAAAGCAGGCTAATGTTAAGCTTCTGGAGTGGCCTTCCCAAACTCCTGACCTTAAACCTATTGAAAATTTGTTTACTGTGCTGAAAAGCTAAGTTTAAATCAGTTTAAATTAACTCTGCCAATTCTGCCCAGAAGATGCAGCTTGCTAAGTGACATTAAACCAAATATTAGTGGGGATGTACGTATAGATTTGAGCCCCTATGCATACTTTTAATGCTGTGTGAATTATAGAAAATCCCCCAAAACTGGTCATTATAGCTGTAAAATCTTTGTTTGAGCAGCACAAAATTTCATTACAGTCAATCCAAATCTGTTAAGACGTTTCACTCAGAATGACAAACGTCAGGGTCACGGCAGCTCTAGATGTAGCGCCAGGGTATCATCATCACCATAGGATGCTAAATGTCTGCAAAAATTGAAATAAAACAGTTTTGAAAGCAGTTCTGCTGTTTACACTCACACGGCTCGTTTTAGAACCACACACAAAATACGTGTATTTTACTACTAGTAACCACGGCCGTGCAACATGTTTTGAAAGCCAACTCGTCACATTGGCTGTTTCACTCACTGTCCTCAAAGTTCCACATGTGGACAGTACGAGTCTAGGCAACCTTGTCCAGAGATGGCTTTGTTACATTGTGGCTGACCCACTGTAGCCTTGGATGGCATTTAGCCTTTCAATGCAGAAAAAAAAGACAATTATAGTCCTCATCTTCTAAACACTGAAGCTATTAGAATGCCTTTGTACGCTGCTCCCCTTCTCTCTCTATGTGCAACACATTATCTATTTGTCAGAGTATTAGGAGATTAGTCATGTTAGACCTCGCTTCCTTTGTGGGCTATCTATGAATTACGCTCTGTGAAGGACATTTTTTCCCAGCCAGCAGTTAAAGGATCGTTCATTTTTGTATTTATTTCCCACACACATACTTTGCTTGCTAGTTGGGCACACATGGGGAGACTACAGCTGTTCCTCACCCTAAACTCTGCCAGCAGTCATTACAATGGATCTAAAATCTAACACTTGGCTGCATTAGGCTTATGCAAGAAAATGTGTTCTTTGTCTAACAGATACAGAACCATTAACTTGGTGTGATTTTAACTTCTCGACTTCAGAAGAAAACGCAACTCTCCCGCAGAACGGAACTTCTGCGCTAAATGAAACTCAATCTATCCCCTCAGACAGTTTTCAGAGTCGAAGTGAACAGCGTGACATGTGGAGCCACTTTTGCAGAATGTTAGTGATGCATCTCATATCCAAATAGTTTGAAAGGGGCTCTAAGGATTTAGATCACTGTCAAGATACAGTATATTTGATTTGTTCAATTTCACCCTTGTGAAAATCCAAAGAACAGGCCGGTTTCAGAATGTCAATGTTGTGTGTCATAGCCATTACAATACTCACACATCCTGCTTCAGGACTCCGAGGTCTCTTCAGAATCCTGTGCACACTGTGAAACGGATGATTCCCAGAGATATCCGGGCATATTGGATTTACCCAGCAGATGAAACTATTTGTGACCAATATGTCAATTTTTTCCAGTGTGTTTGCGAGGGGCATAGAAGGCAGGTTCTGACATCTCTCAGCCTAAGCAGACACATGTTCTGCTGACCAGCAAAAGCCTCATATCTTGATATAGAGCGATTACTCCATGGCGATTTATTAACATCCTGTGCGGCTGACAGGGTCAGCTTAAGAGCAAATTGGAGAAAATTTAAGTGTGGCACTGTTCCCTCCCTGCCATCAGATTGGCACCTAAACTCCACTACAGTATTTAAGATAATATGCTGATTGAGGTTATTATGCATGAGATACAATTTGAAATGGCTTACTAATGAACTGAAAGGCACTGTGCTATCTCAGGTCAGTGTTATATTTGCCAAAATCCAATTCAGTCTGGCGAGATATGAAAAATGTTCCTGATTTCATTAAGGTATTAGAATAATAATTTAAAAACTACAGACAAAAATAGCTGCCTCCAGACAAATCACCCGAATGATAACATTTCCAGATCGATCAGTTCTGGCAGCAGCCCAGCGCTCGGTGAGCGTAGCTGCTTTTCACAAGGCATTTCTGTTAAGACTGATATAAGTAGGAGCAGGCAGGCAGGCAGATGCAGTCATTCTTGGCTTCTCTGTGTCATCCTCTGTTCCTCGTTCTAACTTGAGAGGGAAAGAAAGAGCTCTTGTAGAAGTTACACCAGCTCCATGTGACAGAAGCGGGGCTCCCAGAATTTTGCTATTTGCTTTTTGGATGAAGTTTGATTTAATCAAATTTTGAAAAAGAAGGGACACTGTTCCCTGTTTAAATCTATCACGTAAAACGATTCAGCGTTGAAAGGGGACACCAGAGCCATTACCATGGCTTTGCTTTCTGTCAATATATATATATGTATGTATATATAGATATTTGACAAGCCTCTTATTTAGTCTAAACCTAGATGGATCATTACCACTTAAAGTGAGTTCCTGAGCATGACACTTTTTAGCATAGAAACATAAACATGTTTTATTCAAATGATGAGCAATAAGAGCACGGGAGGAAGCCATATTCCCCTTAGTGCCAGAAGGCAGGCACGTAGACGGATCTAGGCTCACTGACTAAATTGTTCTTTTTTTTTTTTCCCCAGAAAATTGGCAAGCTCTGGCTCACTAGAGGCACACTATGGTGTTGTCAATAACAATGACTGCCTGTGGCTTATTTATTTTCTTATCAGCTTTAATCAGTCTGTGTTGACAATGACATCTGCGCTCAGCAACATCCAAATGCTACCAGTTAAGATCCGTGTACATATTTGTATTGTTTCGTGTCATATGGCTGCGATGTATAATTGGACATTTGTGTTTGAAGATACAATTGACCATCTAATTTTGTGTATAGGCGCATATGTTCTTAAAGTGCTGCATAAAGGAGAGTATGCTTTAATGCATCTGTCTTGACCCACTGAGCATCGCAAATCACAAATCTCTTAAAGCCTCAGAACAGACGAATGGTTGTGTGTATTAAAGTTTTCAGACTTGCTTTTTTTTTTTTTTTTTTTAATTTTTTTTTTCTGTTTTCTTTCCTTCACTTAATTAAAAAAAAATTTTTGAAAATTTTTCCCGTTCAAAATAA
>VOQJ01006877.1:1469-14297 GCA_015052665.1 Apistogramma diplotaenia
CATAATCTCAGAGAAAGAGAATATATGTATATATATGTATATATATATCCTCTTCTGGACAGGGATCTCAGATGTTCCTGGAATCTGCAGGAGCCACTCTCACAGTTTGGGGGTCACGGCCCCAAATGTTCCAGTTACCACGGGGACAACTTCACCTTCCACATTTTCTCCACCTCTTTTCTCAGCCCCTCTGTGTTTCTCAAGTTTCTTGTGCTCCTTCTTCTTGACGTATTGCTACATCTATTCTGGCTTTCCTCCCCTGCTTGTCCACCTATGCCCGGCTGGTTAGCCATCGCCAGTTTGTCATGTAGTTGTAGTTTGTAGTTTGGAACTTGATCATTCTCGACCAACCTTGGGAGCATATCTCATATTGATCTCTGGACTTCCAGGTTATAGATGTTCTTGTATACTATGCCATCCACTTGGTTATGGCATTCTCTACGCGTTGTCGCCGTGCATCTTGCACCCTGCTGTTATGTGATGGATTCTCTATGCACAGCCTGCACCTGGGATTTTAGCCTGGTGTGAGTCACCCAGCCTCTGTCAGTCTTGTGCATAGAGCTTGTTCCTGAGCTGCCGTGATTAGTGCCTCTGTGGTGTCTTTCAGCCCAGCTTTGTCCAGCCATTGGTATTATTTTCCATATTTGGCACTTCTGTCTGCTGGTGGTACATGAAGGCCTTGTCCTTCCACGATGGTTCCTGTTCTTGCTACTCTTCTTTCTAGAGTTTCTGTTGCCTGAGGTTTTCACTAAGCACATGATCACTTGTTTCATCCTGGATGGTTCTGACACTCACTAGTTCCCAGCCTCCTTGCTTCTGCTTAGTGTACAGTCTCATCTCATGGTGCTGTATTTATACATACATATATATATATACATATATAACTTCAGCTCTCCACTAAATGAAGAGGAGAAAAACATTTAAACAATATGGAATATTACTTTCAATACCAGTCATATCTTTTATGGTTATGAGTTGTTAAATATTATCATGCATCACTCAAAGGGAGGTTGTTTGGTTGCAACAGTGTTATCAGTCATGCAGTTCTTTTCATCCTGCCTGTCATTTCCACTGTACATGTCTTACACGAGCAGCACTGTAACATTTTAAATGATTTCTGCTGCTGACATCACGGCTGATTTCTTGAGAGTGATCGTGAATTCAGGGAGTCATCGCTTTGCCTGACGTGTCCAGGTTTTCTGGCTCCTCGTTGCCCGACTGCTGGTCTGGGAACATGGTGATTTCACACTCCTGTTGTATAAATCTTGTTTTTCTGAGAGTGTGTGTGACACACATGTGAGGAGAGGTCACTGAAGACACACAAAAAGAGACGGGCCCTTGTTTGTAGTTCTGGAAATGTCCAACTGTTGCTGCACAACACAAAGCAGGTAATTACTTAAAAAAGAGACTCAAGAATATATTTTTTAATTTAATTGATTGCATCCCTCATTATGCTTTTAGAAAATCATACACACAAGAAAGAATCAAAACTGGCACTCATTCATGCAGAATTACAGCTGTGCATATTCCAAATAATTTTACAAGGAAATCATGAAAAATATTGAAGCCAGAGCTCTCCGGAGCTCCAAAATGAAACGTATTTAATGGTGTGTTGTATTTACAACAAATCTATGTAATTGACTCCGTTTATCATTATCACAACCCTCAATTCTTTAATTAGATAGAATAATGAGATTTCAAGCATATTAGTTTAAAAAGATTTGGAAATTTTGTTATTTTGGTTTGTCACAAATATAATTCCAGCACTGAAAAACACTTTCTTCCCGACACCCACGGTCGGAATTTGGATCATTACTGAGTGACCATGTTTTTTTTTCCTGTGTAAGAATCTGAAAATGAATAGAGGCTTTACACAGTTAGGAAGCAAACAAAATGCATCTTACATGGTGAATCGGCAATGCATGATTATCTGAACGGTGACATTGATTCTACTTGTGGCTCAGTCTCTCGTGAGGACCCCATGCTCTTTGGAATACCAAGACGAGTTGTTCCTCCTCTAATCATCTGTGACAGTTCAGTTAGAGACGCTCAGATGACCAGATATTTTACTGAGAAGAAAGCGAGAGGAGTCTGCGTTAAACCAAAGAGGCTGCTCCAGATGTTTAAGTCAAACACGTCTGGATTTAATTTGATTACTCAGAACTGCCTCTGCCTTCATGTGCGATACAATATTTATAATATATACGTTTTCCTTTGATTGTGACATAAGCATAAATGCTCCTCTGTTTATTTATTAACCTGGTTGGGTTCATCATGACATCTTTTGAGCTATTTATTTACACGAGTAGAGAGATATTTATCGTAATTCAGAATCTATTTGACAGGTGATTTTCACATCACAAAGTTCTTCATTAAGTGTCTCACACACAGAGACAAACATTCAGTGTTGTACTTCATTAGGCACACCTGTTCAGCTCCTCTTTAATGCAAATATGTAATCAGCCATTCGTATAGTAGCAACTCGATGCCTTTAGGTGTAGACGTGGTCAAGTTCAAGCCAAGCATCAGGACTGAGCAGAAAGAGCATTTAAGTGACCCTGAATGTGGCACATTTATTGCTGCCAGACAACTTGGTCCGAGTACTTCAGAAATTGATCTCCTGGGGATTTCCCACACAGCCGTCTCCAGTGTTTACAGGGAATGGTTTGGAAAAGAGAAAATGGCTGCCTCCGGCACGTTAACGCGCTACATCACAACGCTCAGATCACGTCAAAATTCACTGAATCTTCTTGCACCTAACAATGAGCTCACTGTAGTTTAATGGCACACCAGACCTCGATGCACCAGAGCACCTTTGGGATGTGATGGAGTGGAGATTCACATGATGCCTCTTCATCTGAGAAATATGCAGGAAGCTATCGTGTTGATATTAGAGTGTTGTCATAATATTGCCTACAATAATATCGGTGTGGATCTTAAAATGTCAAATTGTGATTTTATTGCTTTAGCAATACGTTGTGTTTAATTTGCTCAGCACACGCAACAATGAGGCGAACCCGGGCAGGGTTAGGGTTAGGGTTAGGGTTAGGCCTGAGTCACAGCTTAGTGAAGCAGGAGCTGCTTAAACATCCTCCAACACGGCACACAAATCTGTTTCCACTAAAGGTGGAAACAACAAACGTCTTCCACGACTTGAGGCAAAAACACACTGTTGAGTACAAAGTGAAGGGTGACGTGCACGAGTCAGCGACGCAGCTGCTCTCCATAACATGGTGGGAAAGCAGGGCTCTCAGACGGTGGTTAGAAAGTATCTTTTATGTGACAGTTTCTGAAGAGGAACATGGTTACGTTTAGTTAGTATTAAAGTCAAGTTTGAAACTTTTTACTTGAGATTTCCAGGGAAAACACTACTTAGACTAGTTTTGTGTTTACTTTTGACTTACGCTGCTTCACTGCTCGTGCACTACAGTGCTGCTGCTGCTGGTGGCACCTTGTTTCCATAGATTCATTCTTCAAATTAGTCATCAGTGCCATGTCATCAGTGTCAGTACCTCGCTGGAAAAGAAAGATGGAAAATGCCCTTCGGTTACGTACGTTTATTAGTGCTGCTGCCAGCAGGCTGTAAGCATTAATACAAATTTGTTCAGTATATTTTCTTCCAATATTTTCAGAAATATCATCATCACAAATTTTGAGGCTCTGAGGTATGCTTCCAGCACCTTGTTGAATCTGCACCATGAAGAATTAAGGCAGCTAAAGGCAACAGGGAGCCCAACCCGGTGCTAGTAAGGTGTAGCTAATAAATTGGTCTGTGAGTATCTCTGTGTTTGAGTCACTGCAGCTCTTGTTTCTTCCACACATTAACCACATAAAAACCATGAAATATGTATAACATGGGGAATTTAGAGGTAGACAGCATAAGTACTACTGAATACAACCACTTCTCCCCTCAGCTAAGCTAAATGGCTCCAGCCTTCACTTTAAGGAAATCTCATCTCCACCTTTGCAATCAGGTGTCATTCCCAAAACGTGTTTCTGTGTTCAAGTAGATCCAGAACTGCTGTTCTTAAAGAAAAAACGCTGTAAAACATCCTCGTTCTGTCACAATCAGGCCCCTGCGTGAAACAGACAGTTTATAATGGCAAAGAAGAGAAGAGGTGAATGTTCTCACCAACACTCATGTTCACTGGACAGCTACAACACACACTGTCTCCATATTTTCTTCTCTGATAGCAGACAATCAAGGCAGATATTGCATATTAATGGAGAAACTATTTGAATGTTGCATTGCAGATGTTTATGTGCCTTGCTGCGAACACACCGTCCTCCATCCACATGCATCTTAATCGTCCTGTCGAGGAGGCTGCAGACCCCAGAGATGTTCTCGTGTCATGTCTCAGCGGTGCTTTATCCCATCAGTCTGTTTTTACATGACTTTGTCAATATCATTGTGTCTGGTTTCTTTTTAAGAACATCACTTCAAAGACTCAGCTTCACCATCTGATTCAGCAGAGCAAGCTGATAATTGAAGGTGTGGCATATGATCCTGGCTTAGAGGTGCTCTTTCAGGTCTTCTGAAGGAGGCTGGTGGAGAGCAAAAGTACATTAATAATGTGCACGTTGCATATAGTGTTATGGTGAGGATCAAAGAAATGTGTCTAAAACTGAAGATCAAGAGTGATATTTGAAACTTGGGAGTTTTATGTTCATATTCATAAGATTCTCCAGCGTGGTTAGTCAGAATAATGGACCTTTTGAATCACAGGCACCGTGTGACTTGTAGACTGTCAGCTCTTTGTGATTTCCTCTGCTTTTTTGGGCGTCTGTGTCCTTCTTGAGCAGCGATAGATGTTATGGTAGCAGAGAGCACCTAATGGAAAGACATGATCCGGTCACAGATAGGGGGTCAAGTGATCTCCTTTTTCTGGAAGCATCTTTCAGATGGTTGTGGTGAGACTAATTGTGATTGCATGCAAAAAGGAGGCATTACTTATATCTTCACTAACAAAGAGACCTTTTCATTTTCTCCTTCTTTTTTTTAATATTTGTCAACTCTTGCAGCCGCAGATTAAAGCAAATATGTTATGTGTCCTTTGAAATTGAGAGGAATGTGTTTGTCTGCCCGAGTCAATAAAATATTAAATGTTTTGAGTAAAGCACAACTTGTTTCTCATAAAAAATAGAGTGCAACCCTAATATTAGGTTTTAACCTTCATTAATATTCTCACTAAATCTTTGGTAACAGTATTGCATTAGTTCCAAAATGCTGCCCAGGCTTATTACTAATTATAGAGAAATGATATTAATCTGAATGTTTTGAGATTTTGTTTGATTCAAGTAGAGTTAATAACCATTTAAACTTAACTGAAGTCAACAGGGGCCTGTGGTGTTATTTCTAATATTTAACATCAGATTTTTTTGATGCATCAACTTAAAAAAACAGGTAAAATGAGGTGATCTGTGAGCACATTTGGGTTAACGCTTCTTCCTGGGACTGAATTCATGTTTCATTCTTATTTAGTTGCTCAAAGACCAGAAATAAACACATTTCACCAACAGAAATCTCAGAATAATCATGTGGCGTGCAGTATACGTCTGCATGGTCAGCTCGCAGCAAACATCCCCAAGATTGTTTCTCATAGACATCGTGACCATGTAGGAGAAATATGAATAATCAAAAGCATTTTCAGTTTCCGGTGAGAAAAGTGCTTTTTGATGTCCTGACCGACACGAAGCTCCAGCAGTGCATAAGATACTGTTTGTTCAAGCTCACTTTGACAGCCGTAGTTGCCGTGGAGATTCGCATTACATGTTCAAAATATTAAAACAGTGTCCTGTAAATGAAGCACTGTTACATAGTCGTGTATCATATATTTATATGTATTTACGATGAGCTTCATCTCAAATTGTGTGATGATTACAAACTCATTTGAAGATGATATTGCTCAGTTTTATCAGATTATATGAGCTTTCATAAATGAGATGTTTCACAGCTTCAGTGAAGAAACTGAATCCTTCTCACAGCACAGCCCAGTTTACGTCCCCAAATCCCAGTTTTCTTCTGTGCTCAGATCCATGATATTTTTGCTGGAGTGGTACAGTAGCATCACTATAGAACTGAGGTAAAAACTGTAAACGTTTCCTTTCACTTTCAAATCCAGGCTTATGATTTAACTTATTCTATAAAGAGGTCTTGACCAACCATCGTAAAACAGCCACTGGAAACAGATACGGCTAATTGGAGATAATATTTGATCACGTACAGTCAGCACATCGCGCTGTGATTTGTGCCGTAACAGGTCGCGACCTGCTTCCTGCGCTGCTGCTCTCCCCGGACCTCTGCTGGCAAGGCTGGAGCGGCAGAGCCACACTGGTAGGTTGTGTGAGAGGACAAGTGGATTTGGCATGCACATCAGAGCGTGATACCCAAGCTTTTTGGTCCTATCACATGCCACACACACTCTCTCTCACACACACTGAAGTACGACACACACACAGCATTTCTGGTCGTGTAAAATGGATTGTAACACTGGCCACTGTAATGAAATGATGCCAGCAACCCACAGTATTCCTTTACAGCCCAACTCACTGAAGCTTTAGGAGCACTTTCCCTGTCCGGTGTTGTTATTACAGCATGAAAAGGAGGTTTTACCAGCTGCAGTTTATGTTTCGCTTGTTGCTGTTTTTCACATTTGTAATTATTTGCCCGTTTGGATCAGCCGAACAGTCGTTTTTCTGTTTAACGTACTGGACACATCACAGTTTAGTTTCAGCACGAAAAAGTGAATTTTAGTTTAATTAGATCAATAAGCAACTTTCTAATCAATAGAAAAGCCCCTCTGGTTGTGTTCTAGTCAAACCTTTGAAGGGATTTTGAGGCAAGTGACGAATATCATCAAGGACAAATTCTTCCAAAATGCCAGTTGACTGATTTAGCAGCAGACATGTTCACGCACGCTTCAGGGAAATCTGCTCGTCTGTGATCTTCCACATTTAGGTGTTTGTGTAACCTGTTTGTTGAACACCCAGTAGCAACGCAGAGATTTCTCAGTGTGCAACTGTAAAAATGCCCTTCTCCCAGGATACTGACACTAAACCAAGAGCAGCCTTATCTTAGGGACATCGTAGGCGGCCATGACAAGTTATACACCATTTAAAATGTTGCATTATCTCAATGCGTTTGTGCAGGTCTGAGGCAAATCATCAAAGACATGAGATCAGCGGTTGGCTATGACATGGTACCTTGTTTATGCAAAACTCAGAGCAGCAGGCGTCACATTAAACTCTCGCAGCATCCTCACATAAACAGATGCTAAAGAAGCTGGTGTGCTTGAAATGGAAGTGTGATTTCATGTGGCACTGAAACAGAGAGGTCTCCTTCACTGCTCGTCTGCTGCGTTAAACAGAAGAGGGCAGGTGAGCGCTGCTGTGGGTCGATAAGAGCCTCGGGATGTGGAGACAAGAGGTCTTCTCACACATTGTTTAAGGCGGATAAAGGAGCACTGTTGCACTCTCCGAGGAGACAACAGTCACCATCAGCACTTTATCATGTGCCTCGTATTTTATGCTCATTTGTTTCCAGTTGCTTCCTGGTTGTGAGATTGCTCTCGTTTCATCACTTTATGTTGTGTGTCTTTGTGCGCTATCTCCACCCATCACACTAGTTTTGGACTCCTTTCTGTCTATTCCAGACCTCTATCTGCGGCGTCACGTCACTGGCTTGGCTCTTCGTGCCAAGTGAAGGTGTTGCTAAAGATAAACAGAATTCACACTATAATGAGCAGTGACAGGATGTCACCCACTCTGCCACAGATCAAACCCCAGCCCGCCGCTTCCACCCTTGCACCCACCTGCACCCATCCAGCTGAGACTGCCTGTTTGTGTGATGTCACCTGCAAAACCCCGCTAATTTCTGCAGAACCAATCAGCCGGCTGTTTCTGCGGCAACAACACACCCTCTCAGCTCTCCCGAACTTGGTACAATCTGATCGCGCTGTCTTCTTTTTACCAAAGTTCGATCATCTTCTGTTTCTCACGTGTCAAGTTCATCCATCCATCCATTCTCTACCGCTAATCCCGTTAGGGGTCGTTCTCTGATTTATTTATTGTTTTGGGAGGGGGGGGTGGAGGGGTCAAGGAAGCGTTGCCCTCTCTAACAGGCCTTTAGCTGTGTTTGATCATCGGCTGAGTTATAGATTTCTCCATGACTCATAATTCAGGCGCCAGACTTGGATGTCAACATAACACATGTTGTTGTTCCTCCGCCCTGCCACACAGTGTGAGCAGTGAGTGAAGGAATGAGAGAGGATTTTGTTTGATATCCGTCACTCTAAAGCAGCGCTCAGCAACTTTTTTGGGACTTCCAGTGGGAACAGATAGCAGATATATCAGCTAAAGAGTGATGTCCCCCAACTCTGATTGTTTCATTGGAGGAATTGAAGCCAAAGTTTCATTTTTGTTCTCATCACTGAAATCCTCTCGAGCTGGGAGCTTCTACACTCGCCAGCTTTTTGCCTTCCGTTATCTCACCATGTCTGTCTTTATTTTAAACAAAGTGCTGCGTATAATGACCACTCAGACTTCTATTTATCATGCTGGCTAACATATTCTGAACGAGTCTGAAGAATCGCTGCTCTCGTCATTAACCAAACGTCACCTTGTCAGACCCTACATGCCTGTTCACAGCTCCTCCCCGTGCCACACATAATGAGATGAATATCTCAAATCAGCTTTCTTTAATTACAGTTACAACACATAGTAAGCTTTTTACCAGTCTCCTCCTTAGAAGGCATTTTTTACACTCTCTATCATGATAAAGTAATTCCCATAAGGAAGTGATTACACATTTGGATAACTCTGCTGTGAAAATGTCTCAAGTTAACAAGACGATGGTGGAACTGCAGCCTGTATCATTAGGAAAACCCCCTTCAGAGTCTCCCAGTGGAAGTGAAACAGGCAGTGTGATAGTAAAAAATAAAGCTGCATTTGTGGGCTGCTGTTTATCACACTGACAGTTGTCTTATAGGCACAGATATTATGCATGAAATACATTAAAGTTCAAAACGAGGACGAGCAGCCGTCCTTTGAGAGAAAAGGCATGTCGCGGTTTATGTATTTGTGCAGATGTGACGTGATTTTTTAGAAACAATGAATGGAACAGAATAAGGATTCAAAGGGAAAAGGTTTTATGCAAAAACTAAATAAAGGTTTTGCCTTATTGTGTCCAAATGTCAACTTACCAACTCAAACGTCTGAGAAAAGAACTCAATATTGTGAGTCAGCAAACTGAAATTCTGACTTATGGAGAGCACAAAAAAGTCACTTCATTTTACTCTAAAAATCAGCAGATTGCTTTTCTAGATCTCTGCTATGTTTTGTGTTTCAGATCAAAATCGATATGAAATTACTTAATGTAATATCCAAGTCTTGTGTTTTTCTTTCTTTTATTCCTTTAAAAAATGCAGCTATGAAAAAACAAACAAGTAATCTAAATGTATTCAGCACACTGTTTGCTGTGTTCAGCACACGCCACACTCGCCTAATGGAAGATAAAAGAACTGTTAAAATCTAAATAACAATAATGTTTATATCGACTTTGTTCAGCTCGGGAAAAGATAAAGCCTGAATTGGCGATGCCTCTCATCAAAGGTGTTTTCTCTTTTGTGTGCCTCAATGTGAAAGCTAAACGTGTATTGAGAGAATACATGCAGATAGGAGAGGGGGAGGAAAAAAAGTCTTCACCTACAAGCAAAAAAGAAACTTTGGTAATTGCCATAACACAAATAATGAGAGGCTATGTAGGAAAGTGTTTGAAGAGTGGTCCTGATCAAGATAAGATTGGAGACGATATCGTGAGTGAGAGGAAGTGTTTTTCTGTCTGCTGCAGCTGAAAGGAAACTTAAGTGACAGAGTTACTTATGCGAGCTGTGCTAAAGCCTGCAGAAACAACCAGGCCAAATGGAGTTTAGGGTGTGACAAGGACAAACACGGGTTCGACTCCACTTGTGCTCAGATGCATAATGCACGCATGCATTAAGGCCACAAAACTGTTGTTTTGGAGCAGCACAGAAGCTCTGAGGAAAATTGCTTTTGTCTCCTTTTTTTCCAACATAAATCAATTGTTAGAAATAGTGAAGCAGCAGTCGCCCACTAGTGGACATGTTACCGCCTTATTATTTTAAAAATACTCTACTAAATACAAAATTTTGATGCAGTGAGTGCCCGGTTTATATATTACTTGAGGTCACGTTAAAGTAAAACTGTAACCCAGAGGTGAACAAAACACCAGTGTCGTTAAAAATATTACAAACTGAACAACATCACACTTAAATGCATGATAATGTACATTTTTTCTGCACGCTGCTACAGCTTTTCTTTTGGGTGTAATTACAAACAGTTACATAGCAAATTAATATCAAGCTTGTAATAATTATCATAACAGAGGCAAGACCTAGTGGTGGTGAACCAATGATATTTGGAATGCAGGATTATTAGCTTTATTTGCGTGTCTTTGTAATTTAAAAGCAGCACATAGCGAAGCCTACCTGTTGTGGCTTCGCAGAGGGAACGAGAGGAACAGAGAGGTGAAAAAACATGCTTTCCATAACAGAAATGCGCTGTTGTTTGGATTTCACATGATTGATGCTTGACTTAATCCAGTGCTCTCTGCGACTTCCCAGGAGGGTGAGGCGGTCTCTTTGTGTTCCTCTGTCCCGTGTGAAGCAAACCAAAGCGGGAGAGTGAGGGTCATAGCTATTCGGCAGGATACCAGATCCTTCCCACCGGCACATCTGCATGTGAAATCGCCATTTCACCCCTCCACACTCCCTAATTGTTGCTAAAATTATTTGTGAAATTGCCTTCCACCAGGAGTGTTTTCCACGGCAATTGTCACACAGTTTTATATGCACGGTGGGCCCACAGAGTTGACACATGCACCTTTTCTTTTCTGCCATATGTGCTCTTTCTATTCCACTTTAATAGCTGCGCATTATTTTTTAAACAATTACCTTTTAAGCAATTACGCTTGCGCGTCCACCAGCGGGGCAAGTCAACCTGTTGTCATCAATAGCGGGTCGATCCAAATGTTGTAATTACCACTAAAGCTATAGGAGCGATTTAGATGTCCGTGTTGCGCACATTTACTTAATTGAAAGGTTAACAGGACAAAAGCATCTCACACTCGAACCCTCGCTAAGCTGCAGCGCAGGTTGTCCATTCAGGAAACATCTTCAGCCCGTGACTCACTTATTTTGTGCCGTCATTTCTTTTCTTTTCTTTTTGTTTTATTCAAACGAAGCGCCGGTGTATTCATGTAGGAGTATATTTTGGATATGGGTACCTAAAAAGTGTTGTCCAACACATGATTGAATTGTATACATTTTTCCTGATATGTTTTTTTTCTCTAACATAATAATGCTCAACTGTTTACCTGCGGATAATATGGTAAATATTTTAAATGATTTAAATAACATTTGGAATCTCTGGCTTTGCTGTTGTTTCCGGCGCTGCATTTTAACTTGTATACACCTTTAATGTAAAGAAAGAAAGAAAGAAAGAAAGAAAGAAAGAAAGAGTTTATTTTTCAGTATTAATATTCCGCAGGTTTGGACAGCTGGGTGGAAGCAGACACACTTTGAAAAGATGGATTTAGAATAACATTTAGATATATTAACATTTGTGAACCGCTTTAGGTGCATGGCTTCTTATGAGGGAGGCAGCAGTGAATTAAAAGTGGAATGTGTTGCTCTGATTGGTCGGCCGGCTCCTGGCTAAACCCACTCTCTTTCATCCATAAAAGAAAGGGCAGTGAGCCTATGGGAGCGCTCGGCTGTCTCCTCCTACGACATGCACGAAAGTTGGCCACTTAAACTACTTCCAACCAGCCAGCAGACATTACACTGAATCCAAACTACACCAAGGGAAAAGAATAACACCACATTTTTCTAACGCACATAGTTTTGGTGCAACTCCTCCGTTTTTCAAACTTTCCTTTATAGAGATTTTTATTTTGTTTGTCGCAGTCTTTAATCTTTATTTGTTGGCATATCCGCCGCAGCAGAGGAGAGCATCACTTTTATTTTTCCCCCGGTGGAAGAAGGGCTAGTCCGGTTTCTCCGCCTGGGATTGGGATTTGACAGCAGCAGAGCATCATCTTCAGCATTTTGATTACATTCCGGGTTTTTATTTTTTGGCTTGGACTTTCTAAGAGTAGCAGTTTCGAGCAGATCCCGGTTTTGTGTGTGTCTGTGTAGCTACAGGATGGCTACTTTACCAGGAACAGTGCCTCGGATGGTGCGCCCTGCGCCAGGCCAGAACTACCCCCGAACCGGCTTCCCCCTGGAAGGTAAGAAAAATGACCCCATGTGTTAAATATGTGAACTCGAGCTGATAAAGATCGTCGGCTGTTCACTCTGTCAGCTTTCCCCGTGGTGGTGACACAGAGCACAGTTTGTTATCGGCGGCATGCTGGGAAATAAAAAGATGGGTGGACAAACACGAGCCTCCAGTCAGTGCTGATGAAAGTTAACCTCAAGTCATGATTAAAAGCAGCAGCCTCGTGCTGCTGTGCTGCCTCCTAAATTTACCTCTATTATCTATATTTATTACTAATTAATATTCATTTTAAGCAGATTTTAAGGATTTTCGTAAACAAATGATATTGGTTAGTAATATTTTAAGATTTGAGATGATGACATTTTATTTATTTTTAGTGCATATGTTTTTATAATATTTCAAAAAAAATTTAATAATTAAAAATGCCCTAAATTGATGTTCATGAGTTTAAAAAAAATTCTTCTGATTTATTTTTGTAGTATTTTTAGTGGTCTAACGTTTAAAGCTAATTATACACACGCAAACCAATCT
>VOQJ01006885.1:16919-28691 GCA_015052665.1 Apistogramma diplotaenia
TGAAAGAAGCAGTCAACAAGTGTCAGGTAACGGCAACAAATTATGGGGGCAGGTTGGGTCATAGCGATCAAAGTGGGCTTGCTGGGGGGGGGGGGAACTGTGCTTTGAAAGTGCTCAGACCCCCTTTATTTATTTATGTTTCCATCCGATTTCTGCTACTTGTCCAGGTTGCAGGGGCAGCAGTCTAAGCCCTGTACCTCCTTTAAGTTACCATTAAGATCATTTAATGATATGATTGATTGTAGGCAAACCCCAACAAACCAAGCCTTATCAGACTGCACTAACAAGAATAATCACAGCATCTACAGTATTGCCCAGAAACTGGAACTTGAGTCCTGTGAGCAACATGCTGAGAAGTTCTCTAATTTCTAAAAAGAGTTCCTGATTCCTGCAGGGGGAAGAAAAATGGGAACATCTTATACAAGAGGATGTTTGACACCTATCACTCCAAGACTAAGCAAGATAAACTAAATGCATAGACATGACGCAAAGACAAAACATGAGCACCAGTTAGATATTAGACCTCCTAAATAGGGGGAAACTAAGAGAACGTCAGAAAAATGTGGTGTCAATCGACAGGGAAACTAAGAAAGAAACCAGACCTCTTCCAGTTGGCTGGACAGAAAATGTGTTCTCTCTTTCACTCTTTCCACACAAACAACATTCTGCGGAGAAGTACGTGACAAATTCTCTACTGGACACTTTCCTAAACAATTACTGATTGTCTGCTGATATTAAAAAAAAAAAACTTCAAATACCATTTCATCAAAATCCTACGGTGCTCGTCTCTGGAAAACTACACAATTAACAGTCCTAGTGTTCTTATTCATTTTGGTGATTGTACACAAAGAAAAGGCTGTTTCCTTGTGTTCTCTCAGGGAAGCCTGGAGGGAGTACCAGTAGCTGGCCGTCTATCCATCCAGCCGACCAGCAGCAATGCATGGGCTGATGTGGAGTCTGTGCGCTTTGCTCTGCCTTTCCCTCTGGCAGGAAAGTCACTGTAGGAGCTCCAGGGAAGCCCGGAGGACCAAAGAACTTTCTCTGCACAGGACTAAAAGAGCTCCTCTGGATCCTGATGCCAAAAAATGTTCCTATACCTTCCTGGTACCTGAGCAGAGAATCACAGGTAGAAAAGATACCGTCTCTTAAAAGTATACTTTTAAAACAATATAGTTAAACTAATCGCTTTTTTTTGCTTTCCATTACATCAAAAATGCTTCTTATTAATCTCATAAATCATGTGTGTCATCAGGTCCAATCTGTGCCAGCACCACAGGCCCAGAGCCAGACAAGGAAAGAGTGACCCGTATGGAGATTGCAGATGTGCGGGAAGTACTCAACAAACAGCGCCGTGAGATTGAGACACTGCAGCTGGTGGTCGATGTGGATGGTAACTTGGTGAATGAGATGAAGCTGCTGCGGAAAGAGAGCAGGAACATGAACTCCAGGGTGACCCAACTCTATATGCAGCTGCTACATGAGATCATCAGGAAGAGAGACAACTCCTTGGAGTTTGCCCAGCTGGAGAACCGTGTCCTCAACGTGACCTCAGAGATGATGCGACTGGCTTCAAGGTACAGGGAGCTGGAGGCCCGTTTTGCCACAATGGCTGGGGTGGTCAACAACCAGTCCATTCTCATATCTGCACTGGAGGAACAGTGCATGAGGACGTTGGGACGCAGTGAGCTGCCCGCAGTTCCACCTCTCGTGCAGGTGGTACCACAGAATATACCAGTTAACAACCGTTTCACCAACGAGATACAGAGGGACAACAACAACAGGGCCTTCTCCCGTGGAACACGCGTGAAGTCGCCTACTGTAAGCCCCTTTGGGATTGACCCTCCACCACCACAGGGAACACTTACTTCAGACGGTACGTAGAAATTTGGAATGGCAGGGGAAGAACTGAGAGCTGTAAAACAGTTAGCAATGTAATGACTTAGTAGTTTGACACTGAGCAATAACAAGATGTCTTAAGTAACTCAGGGTTATTTTTTTTCACCGGTCACTGTGCTAATTGTACGCACAACTACCAAAGTATAATTAGCTAGGGATTGCAAATTCAAAACCTAATTTCTCGCAACAGTTGGTACTGCTGAGGCACAGTTGGCTCATGCTTGGCACCCTACAGAGGCAGTGAAATCATACATTCCTATGATCCCACTTGGCTGCCTGCATTGGCAGCACAGCATTGAACATATGCACCAAATTAGTGGGATGGGGATTAGGCAGCTTTTAACAGCATTAAGAAGACTTGGTATAATGGGAAAGGATATATATTGTATTTGATAAATAAAGGAACAAAGTACAGTTGAAGTACACATCTGATGGACGTGTCCGACAAGTCTGAGACTCCTGCTCAAAAACCTCCAATCGGATAAAAAGACAATGCTCCTTTGTTCTTTTCTTCCAAAGGTTGACCAATCCTGACATCTGATAAAGATCATCTCCAATCTGAAACTAATTTGCAAGTTAGACTGCTACTTGGAAACGGCCCCTACTTGGTCCGGGCTGTTGTATTTTGACTGGCAATTAAAGTATGGTGAGGAATGTTGACAGGTGTTATACAGTTCCTGAAATGGTGAAATAGACAAACGGGAAAGTAAAACAAAGCTTGGCTGAATAATAATGGGTCAGAACCAGGCAATTTTAAGGGCCAATATAAACGTATATTTGATGAGATCACAGTTTAACTATATCATCACCATCATCTCGTCAAGTTTTAAACAATACAGTTCACAGCTAGTTTGCAAATCACCCTTTACTTTCATCACTTTGTAAACACTACTATGAAAATTGACCAAATTTTTAAAATTCACCAAGCATTGTCTTTTCTGTTTCTGAGCTAGCTCACTGTCACTGACCTGTCATTACTAAAAGATCTGCATCAGTGTCACTGGTGTTAACGTCTATACAGTAATCTGAAGTGTGAATTAATACAAAGTGTCTGGTTTCACATGTATCAGTGAAACACTGTTCTTCTTAAAACACTGAGCTGTCGCCACCTCCACTGACATTCAAATAATGACACGTTTCTTTGAAGCTCAAAGAGCAGACAAGCTTATTTTAAAAGCCTCTTTAGAGGGAAAAAACGTCCAAGGAAACACAAAAGTGGAAGAAAGCATGAGGACGTGGTCGTGGGAGGTAAAATTGCAGAAATTTAATTGAATGTATTCTAGCTGTGTATAATTCCTCACCTACTTTATTTATTAGTTAAATCAAGATATTACAGCTGACAGCTACATACCACAGACATCCATCCTGTAACCTTACTGATTGTAAAAACAGCAGCTTATGGATACAAACTAGATTCCTGCTGCTCCTTCATGACTGATGAATAACTAAGATTGAATTTTGCTTTCTCTCCACAGTGTATAGATATACTGATGCATTTTTCAGCAGACGGGATAGATCTAAAATAGGGAGGGAAAGTGTAAAACAGAAAACCCCAAACCACCACAGATCCTAGGCTCTCCCCCATGTAGGCTCCATACTAGTGTAAATACGCACTGCTTCACCACAGTTTGGTCTAGATGAACTCTTTTCAAAACAACTGTGCATTATCCTGGGCACCTATGTGCTTCAAACTGTTTACCGCACGCACGCACACACACAGCTTGTGTTGATACTGATTTAATAAATATTCACAGAGAAGGAGAAGAAATACAGTTCGTTTAGATTCAGGCGCTTCAGCTGAGCTGTGGTGCAGCAGCACCTCAGCTTCGACTGAAGGTGGAATCTAGGTGAATATTAAATATCAATTTTAGTGCGCAGACGAAAGCTTATGTAACCTCAGACTGTGGGATGTTTGGGTAGTCGGAGCAAAGACATTCATTCCCAGCTTTCTCCACCCTTTTTATCTTGTCTATAATGACTTCTGCATGTGTATTGGAAAAGGCGAAACTTTTCTTTTTAAATCAGAGCTCAGAATGGTATATTTCTTTCAATTGTGTGCAGGACAGATAATGGATAGTTTTAATAAGAAAAAAGATTCAGTGAGTTTAAAATATGACAATTCATGGATTTTTGCTTTCATATGTACCCTTGACCTCAAAAGCACCTATTAAATTCCAAATACTCAGGATACTGAAGAACATTAATATTAATATAGATTATATGCATATTAAAATACTGTGCAGTAATATTAATATTCAAATAAGAATCACTCACAGTAGACAAGTCGAGTTACTAACAATATTTATTCATTCAACCAGTCTTTTTTCTTCCTTCTCCTCTACATCATTCACAATTCCAGGTCCTTTCAAGGACTGTTTCGAGGTGCGGGAGGCAGGCTACACCACCAGCGGGATGTACCTACTTAAGGCAAACAGCAGTGATCGATTGATCCAAGCCTGGTGCGAGCACGGCCTCGACAATGGAGGATGGACAGTTTTGCAGAGGAGGAAAGATGGCTCTGTTAACTTTTTCCGTAACTGGGAGAACTACAAGGTAGGTTTACCGAAAAGGAGCATTAGGCAAAACAGTAACTAAAAACATGTTTTAATAAGATTTCCCTCTTAAAGATACGAATCTATAACAGGGGTACGTTTAGGTCGACTCCCCCAATCGGGGCACTGCTGAGGACTAGAGAACTGGCCTCATAAGTTAGTCAAGATTGTGTAGCTTACCTAGAAGTTCCTCATATCATTTGCTACATCTGGCAATGGTGAAACATGAACACTGGTTGCTCTAATGCCCATAAAATTAAAGCAAAAGTGAAGCTACAAACCAAAAATACCACCAAACAGTCTGGACAGTAACAACAGTGCATCCCACTAAACACAGATACAGCATCACCATCTTTTCACAAATCACACTTTCAGGACAATGCCAAAATCAAAATCAGAGGTTTCTGGAGCCTCCTTTTCCTTAGCAGACCAGTCTGTGGTTGTGGTCACTTGTGGATTTCCTTACACTGAAACTGCAGCCAAGAACTGAATCCAGGGACAAATGTATGCAATAAGAGATCCCCGGAGGGCTGAGAGGGAAATGCAGCTCCACTCTCGACCCCGCTGGAAATGACCCGGTGTCTTTACTTCCCTTGTGAGAGATGAACCGCAAAGTTAAAAATTACACCATCGGGTCAAAATGGCTGGCCTCTGTTTTCTCTTTATGTGAAGAAGACAAATGCAAGTATTTTCCCAGAGTCCAAAAATTATACATTAAACACTTTCATGGTGATTGGATTAGGGACAGAAAACCCTCGGCAGCTCTGCACTTGCTGTATTCAACTCTCCATCTAAAATGTAGCCAAATCACTGCTATTTAACAAATTTGTTGAGTGAGAAACCACAGATCACAACCTTAACACATTAGCGTTTCAATAGGAAACAGATTTGATTTCAGTTCACTTGATTGCAAGGACCAAACTCTTATAAACACAGCACTCTGGCAAGGAACCTTAATAACATCACTCCGTTTTAATGTTTGTGTTCTTTGGAAACCATTTGCCTTCACTGACCACAGAAATAAAAGATCTATTCATTCACCAGTTAGCTAAACCACAGTGTCCGACTTACTCAAATTAGTACTACACATATCAAAAGGGGTGATATTTAAATCGCAAGTGAAACTATCACACTGTCATAATGTTCTGCCTGTCCCCTGCAGAAAGGCTTCGGCAACATTGATGGGGAACACTGGCTTGGACTGGAAAATATCTACAATCTTGGGAAGCAGGGCGATTATAAGCTGATGATAGAGCTGGAAGACTGGGCGGGAAAGAAGGTGTACGCCGAGTACAGCAGCTTCCATCTGGAGCCTGAGAAGGAGGGTTATCGGCTGAGGCTAGGCACCTACCAGGGCAATGCTGGGGACTCCTTTAGCAGTCACAACGGCAAACAGTTCACTACACTCGATCGTGACAAGGACTCCTTCTCTGGTAGGCGGAAATACTAGTTACATTCATTTGAAATACTTCATACATCTCTCTGATCTTATTTCCAGAGGCTGTGTTCTTCTCTTCACTAGGTAACTGCGCCCATTTCCACAAGGGTGGCTGGTGGTACAATGCCTGCGGACAGACCAATCTGAACGGCGTATGGTACAGCGGGGGAGTTTACCGCAGCAAATTTCAGGATGGAATCTTCTGGGCCGATTATGGAGGTGGTTTCTACTCCCTCAAATCAGTCCGCCTCATGATCCGGCCAATTGACTAGAACCTTGAATTGCGGTTCCCCTTACTTGCACCTCGGTCTACTTCCTTATCTTTCTCTACCCATAAATACTGTAAAGGCAGAAGCAGGAATCTCTGCCACAGCTGAGGAAGACACAGTGACGCGTTTATGGCCAGCCAATAATGACTCCCGCAGTCTGCTCTGTGGCTATTCAACTCTCTGCTGACATGAAGACTGATGCATTGGCCTTCCCTAAGCAACTGCTCTCCACTGCCTACCAGAGTGGACAGTCTATCCAGCTCCCTGGGGGCCATTCAGTATTATGTCCTATTTTACTCACTCTTTTTGAGATTCAGTATGTAATAAAGGGAAATGGTTATTTACTACAGAGATGAGATTTCTTCTGAGCAGCTAATGGTGACTTATTGAACGTGGTGTTCCCCATACAATGGGGCACTGGATAAACTGGGATGTTTAATCTTAGTAGCATGAAAATTGATACAGGCTTAAGTAGTCCTGAGAATACCTGACAAACAGTGAGAGGACAGGAAGTGATCAACGTACCGTCTACTGTTTCTGCGATTTTTCTGGACTTCTGGGGCAATGACCCCACCCACCCAGAAACAGAACTCAAGCAAGAATGTGCTTCTCCAATGTGCATATGGCTGAGATGGCTTTAGTATGTAAATATCTTTGGCTTTATTTGTGAAAGTTAATTTAAAAGGGTGTGATTCTACTCAGGCCAAATGTTCACAGTGTTGTCACTCTGCCATTCTTTGTTATTTATCAGTGTATTTATATTTCGTATAGTCATGGTCATATTATATCTAACCCTGTAATGATACAATTCTTAACACTTTTTTCTTAGCCGGTGTAGGAATACATTAACACTTGAACAGAGAGCCACACACAGATATCAGACAAAACTAACCCAGAGTGGATATTTAGTTGACTTCAGGATGGACAAGTTGTGACGTGTCCTGCCGGCCATCCAAGGAGAATTAAATTCTTTTATAAACAAACTGTCTCACTTTTCAATAAGATTCTTGTACTAATGAATAGTAACGGTGTCATGAAATCATTTCCAGCATGAACGTAAAATAAAGTATTACTGTGTAAAATATCAGCCAAGCAATTTTAGTTATAAAGGATGATGTCGTCTAAAATAAACCACTTTATTAGATCAGATTTCAATGCAATCAAAGATGTCATATCACTGAATAAGGTCAGTGGGATTTACAAATTAAAGAAAGTGGGCAGAATAGGAATTAGCTGTGATGACAGAGGGTAAGGGAGGGTTTAAATGGTGTCGCTTTGAGGGAATTTGGGCTGATACAGTACGGATAAACAAAACAAACCACTATCCAATTCACTGTGGTCATTTATAGGTGGAGATACAAAATCCTCTTAAGTCTTTCAGCTTTGAACAGAGCAAAATAGATGAAACGAGATTAATAGTGGCCACAGCCACAGCAAATATGATCTAATGTGGAAGCATGTCTGCAAACCAATACTGACCGGTAGCGATGTTTGACTGATTAATCAGTGCATCCCCAATTTAGACCGAAATGAAAGTAGAGACAGAAATTAAGGACAATAAAAGTCAACAGAAAGACAGCCATTCCAGGGGAGAGGGGAACAGTCCTTCAACATAAAAGCTCCTGCAAAAACGTTATAAAATACATTTTTAAAAAACTAGCAGTGCACGAGGTTGACACGAGACTGCAGGTTACGAGACCTGGTGGTGAACCCCACCCCCACCCTGCTGGAAAGATTTTTGATGTGAGATATTCGACACTTTAAACCTGCTGTTTTCCATTACATTATTTATTCCAAACACTGATGCTCGTGTCCCACAGCTACCACTACTCAACAGCAGCAAGCTGGAGTTGGAGTCGAGCACCGCTGAGCTCGTTTCTGGCTTCCTGCAAAAATGTCTCTCCACTGACGGAGGCCAAAAACAGAAAATGCACACTACAGCATCTCATTAATAAAATTACACTGGGACTACCATAAATATTAACGAACCCTTGATCTTTCTTATAATTCGTGCAACGGAGCAGATCAAGACAAACGGCTGTTGGTTCAATCATGTAAATGAAATCGAAAATAATTCTAAGAATTTAAAAATCAGATGCAAAATCAAATGTGCTTTATCCTCTTCCACATGTACAGTACTGTCACAACACTTGCACAGCAGTGTGTAGCAGAAGCACAAACTCTGGTGGCAAAGTTTTGCTACTGATGTTATACTGTTTGCATATGTATGGTTTTATTCTTAAGAGTTTAAACACGTTTCAATGGGCTCTTTGTGCCTGCAGAGATCAAGGTGAGACAGGAGAGAGCTGTGTCTGCCAAGCCTAATAGTAGGTCACAGATCAGACTGTTGCACAGACACACAGTTCAGCACAAATGCATCACTGTAGAGCGAACACACGGCTCTTTCTCCAGACCGTTTATCGCCAGCGATAGGCATCACATCCACAAAAGATGGAAATGGACCGTAGACACAAACATGTTCAGAAGTCAGACAAATAATAAGTTTGTAGAAAACAAAACCTTCTGGTGCATAAATAGAAAAAAAAAAACGTGATAATTTCAGCTCTGCTGCAAGTTGGATCAACACCCAAATTCAACAGATAGTGTGTTTAGAAACCAGAGAGGTCAACATGCGAACGTGAGGAGAAACCAAGCACAAATTCTCTCTCTCACACACACACACACACACACACACACACACACACACACACACACCTTAGCTGGGAGTGATGCTCGGGAACAAGCACTGCGACTTTCAGTCTCCTGCTCATTCACCCCCACCCCCACCCCCCTGAGAGGAATTGGGAGAATTTATGATTAAGGGAACTCTCCAGGAGCACGAAAGTGGCAATTCCTCTCTCGCCCGCCAGTTTGGCTCGATGCAGCCAGTCGGTTACACATCCACAAGCATCATTTCATACCGTGAGGAAGGACCACCCCACTCTCACATACATTTACAAGGAAACTCCACCCCGGGACAGAGCAGCACATGACGCATCATTTCAAAGCTTACGAAAAGGAAAATTTCCTTCTGATTCACATGTACACAATGAGGACACAGAGTTTGAATGTGTCTCATTGTTTTACATCCATGATGGAGCACAGTGGGGAAAATTGGTGGGTTAAAGTTTCCTTAATGACAAACAGACTCTTGGGCTTAATGTTTGTGTTTATGTCTGTGTTTGTTTGTGCATACTTTACTGTCCAAGTCTGAATCACACAGAAGTGGCTTTGATATGAAGCTGACTGTAAGGAGGGAGGAGGAAAAGAAACTGTGGTATTTAAATTTTAAAAAAGTTATTCCGCCAACCTGAAATCAAAACAAGAACAAACAGTTCAGCAATAAAACCACACACACATGGGCATGAACATTTTCCTCGCACAGCTCATGAGGGATTCCTGTGTGACATCATACTGTGGATCCAGAGAAAGAAAGAATATGAATATTCAAAGGAAGAAAAGAAAAAGGCGTTTTTTTTTTGTTTCCTACTGATTCGTGTTTGTTCCTGCTAAAAAGAACTTTGATGTTTCATAAGAGAGCAGAAAATTATGCTCAACATTCACTCTTCTTCAGCAAAAAAAAAGGGAAGAAAAGATGAAGTACGAAGACAAAAAAAATCTACAGAGGAATCGGACAACTCGATAAAGAGACAGGAAAGAGAACCAGAAGAGCAAAAAAGACCAATAAATGCAGCTGACAGACTGATAAATGAACGTCACAGTGACATAAAGATACCAGGACCAGGCACAGGAAGTTTGCCTCGTTAAACCCAGACGCTCGTCTTTACTAAGAAACCTTTTAGCCTGTAAACAGCCCGTAAAGATAAGAGGATAAAGCCTGTTAATGGAACCTTCATTCATAACCAGGGATTCCTGACAACTTTTTTTGCTTTTACTGTTTTTTTACGTTTGTTTCCTGTTGAAATTCTTATCGATGTGATGATGAAATCTTAAATATGAGAGCCCCCTGTGAAATTACAGCCACTTCTACAGGAAGGGGGCAAACGTTTGGGCGATTAACCAGTTTGCTGACACGGTGCATTATTGTGTGTCAAATACAGGCAATAGAAAATACTTTTAAAAAAATCTATTCCTCAAAAAGGATTAAAAATGAAAAACTGACATCATTTCACCGATGATCCAAAACATTTGAGACATCTGAGTCTCGAGGCCATAAGGTGATTTAATCTGGCAGAAACTGGCCTGTAAATGTTACTCAAGATGCTGCTGGAATAAACTACCCAAGACCTGGTGTGCATGCAAGCACAGTAACTCTCTAATCATCCACTTATTTCCTAATTTATATCAAAATGAATAAAGTGTGTTTAATTTACAGCATATGAGTTATTTGGGTGCAACATGTGGCCTTGTGTGGAGTCAGCAGATTTTCTAGAGTGGAAATCTGGACGTCCCACTAACTTTTTGTTTATTAAGGTATCCAAGAGTCGTGGCTGGAAATTAAACTGCACGGCAGCAGCTTTTTTAGATTAAACCACCAACAGTCACCAAAGTACAAAAGTCTTGAGCCGCCCAAATTTCTTTACATCTTGCTAGGAAAACGAGATTTACGAAACATAAACACAGTATATAAAGAGTTTGGATAATTTTAACAAACTTCAAAGTCAATATTCGGGAGGATCACTTTATTCTTCAACACAGCATGAACCCTTAGGCGAGCTTTCTTGCAATTTCTAAGCAGTCTTTGGGAATATTTCTCCACAGCACACAAAGGACTGTAGCTCCTGACGATCTCGTATGTACGACAGATGATCCGAATGAAGGATTTCAAATTTGCATTGATCGTTAAAAACAACCTGCTGCAACCTCGGCTTCTTCTCCATCCTCCAGACCTCAACCTAACAGAGCACCTTTGGGATGAATCAGAGCAGAGACTGCTAGCCAGGCTCTCTCATCCAATGTCAGTATTTGACCTCACAAATGTGCCTCTGGAAGAACGCACACAAATTCCCATTAAAACTCCTAAACCTCGTGGAAAGCCTTTTCAGAAGAGTCGAAGCTGTCACAGAACAGAGGGTGAGCAAACATCATATTAAACCATATAGATTAAAAATGGGATGTCACTTAACTTCATCTGATTTATCCCTTTGATTAGGTATCTTTTTATGCTTCTGTGTTCAGTGGCTTAAACTAAGAAAATCCAATTCCTCTGAAAATGGTCAGATACAAGGACTGGACACTGACTGCTTTTTCACTTATTTTCAGTCCATATATATATATATATTTTATTTAACAAGATCTTCAGAAAGCCTGGAGAACTATGGCTTTTAAAAAATTTCAAAGTCTAACTCCTTAAAAGCAAAATATAAGGAAATGAGGAGGCACAAGACTTTTGCACAGGACTGTACCTTTATAAGACAAAGAGACTGCTTGAAATAGGAGAGTTGAGATGAGGCAGTTGTAGTTACTCGTTATGTATGCAAGTACACTTTTGTCTGTTACCTAGGTATGGTATACAAGAGACCATGCTCTGGCTGCTGATGTAGTCTCTCAGGCGTTTATAGTTGTCTTCTTTGGTCATCAGGTAGTCGAGCCGGTCAAACGTTGCCTTGTCCTTCCGATTCAATAACTGAACAGGATGAAAAGAATTTGGTGGGGG
>VOQJ01006886.1:1618-13425 GCA_015052665.1 Apistogramma diplotaenia
AACGCATTTCCAACAGTTTCCAAAGCTGCAGTGTTTCCACCAGGCGGTCCCTACGGTGCTCTCGGGGTAGACCTGGCCTTCGAAGCCATGCTGTGCCAGATCTTTGGCGAGGACTTCATCCAGAGCTTTAAAGCCAAGCGGCCAGCGGCCTGGGTGGACCTCATGATCGCATTTGAGGCGAGGAAACGCACGGCATCTCCGGGCAGGACCAACGCCCTCAACATCTCCCTGCCTTTCTCTTTCATCGACTACTACAAGAGGCACAGGGGGCAGAGTGTGGAGGCCGCCCTGAGGAGAAGCAAGTGAGTGTGGGCTGAGAGGTGTGATGAGTGAGCAATGTGTGTCTGTGTAACTTTAAACAGTGGAGTGATTTTTTTTTTCCTGTGTGTGTCAGTATGAACATAGTGAAGTGGTCATCCCAGGGGATGCTGCGGCTGACACAAGAAGCCATGAATGAGCTCTTCCAGCCCACCATCACCAAGATTGTGAAGCACATTGGTAAGAAAGACTACGGCCCAGAAACGGGGGCTTTGCAGATAATTCAACTGAACGCTCTTCAGTAACACCAAGCAGACGATGGGCCTAGTGATGATTGAGACCAAAGCCATTTTTGTATCCAGTTTCGAAACAATGACCTCAAAGGAGGCTAAAAGTTTGTGAAAGTCAAAGCTGGGTGATAACTGTGTATTTCTCATCTCTGCACAGGCCATTTTAAAGTGAGCGCAACTCTGCTCAAACAGGCTGGTTGTTGTGTTTGTGGCGTTCCAAATGTGTGTCGCCAACAGGGAACTTTGGTGGAAAATCTATAAACCAATAATATCAGTATCAAGGGTTTCCTTGTCTTGATCTGCTGACCTTGCTAGATGATTAACTGCCAAAGCGATTAAGTTGAGCTAATGTATTCAAATGTGAAAGGATGAAAAGGACATAAAAACAGCTACAAATTACAGCTCAAATCAATCGAGACATAATGGCTTTCTTTGTGACCCTTTTCAAAATGGTTGTGATTTAATTTGGGGTTTTTCCAGCCTTGTCAGGACAGAACTAAAGCAGTCTGTGTTAAATCAAGCACATTCCAGTGGTACATTCAAAACCAGGGAATGGTCTCCCAGCATGAATCTTCACTGGCTGAGGGTTTTATGTGGAGTAGCTGCTGGGAAAAGGCAACAATTAATTTAGCAAAGAAACACTCAATCCAAAGCATCTTCCTCTTCCCTCACAGAGGAGCTGATGGCGAAACCAGAAGTGCGAGGAGTGCGTTTCCTTTTCCTGGTCGGTGGTTTTGCAGAGTCCCCTATGCTGCAGAAAGCCGTCCAGAAGGCACTGGGGAGGACGTGCCGCATCATCATCCCCCACGACGTGGGTCTCACGATACTGAAGGGTGCTGTGCTCTTTGGGTTGGATCCCACCGTGGTGAGGCCTCAGGAATACCAGTCAGTATTGGAGTGACACTGTGACACGTGATCTGACAACCCCTCTCTCGCAGGTCCGAGTGCGTCGATGTCCTTTGACCTATGGTGTTGGCGTCCTGAACCGGTTCGTGGAGGGACGCCACCCTCGGGATAAACTCCTCATCAAAGACGGTCGCGAGTGGTGCACGGACATCCTCGACCGCTTCGTCTCTGTCGACCAGTCGGTGGCGCTGGGCGAGGTCGTGAGGCGAAGCTACACGCCCGCTCGCCTGGGCCAACGGAAGATTATCATCAACACCTACTGCAGCGTGACCGATGATGTCACGTATATCTCCGACCCCGGCGTCAGGAAGTGCGGGACAATAACTTTGGATCTACCGGAATCGTTACCGCCAGTGGGAGCAGTGGGAGGAGCAGGAGCGCCAGAGAGAAGGGAGATCAGGGCGACCATGCAGTTTGGAGACACGGAGATTAAAGTAACGGCCGTTGATGTCATGTCTAACCGCTCTGTCCGGGCTTCCATCGACTTCCTGTCTAACTAAGGAGGAGCAGGAAGTGGAGCCATGGATTCAAACACACATAGCTGATTGGACGGATAATAATTTTAGAAAAAGCGGTACTTTGGGGGTGGGCGACATGTTTGTTTTTTGTTTTTTTTTAATGCTGCAGTGTTAGGAGCAACATCTACTGCTTCAGACATTTGGAGATCAAGAGAGAATCCATCCTTCACAAACACCTTCTTTAAGCTGAAGCGAGAGAATTCATCGTGCCTTCCCTTATAATGCTGTCACCAGCATTTCCTGCCCACAAAACAGTCAGAGAACTACTTGTGGGAACTCTGTGAAAACCAATGCAAGCTGGAGAGCGACTATACATCTCTGCTGCAGCAAACGCAACGCATACCAAATAAATCCTCACAGAGGAGTATGAAATTCCTAGCTCAGTGACTCTAACAAAGTATGCTACCTAATGAGTGAGGTTCACTCATGTTCATTGTTAATTATACAGACTTTAACCTTTGGGGCCAATGTAATTAATCATGCCTCAATTGAACCCTACATGACCAAATACATTGCAGAAAATAATGTTACCAACTGGACTGCAGCTTTGGGTCTCCAATGTGAAAGCACTCCATCTAGCGGTGCAAAGACTGAACTACATAATGAAAATGTCTGGATAAATCAAACCACATACTATAAGAACTGTGGCATTATAACATTTAAATGTGTCATTTAAAATGTTGTATTATTTGAAGCAGAGGCTGTAAACATGACATAAACCTAATTAGCAAACTTGTGAATTTAAATCCAGTGCTGAGTATATTCAGTTGTGTTCACAATAATAGCAGCCCAACATGACTAACCACATCAATCAATCTTTTTGGTAGAAATCATATCACTACATGGCAAACAATTTACCAGTAGGTTTAGTACAGGCATAGAAAGTGTTACTCATGTTTTTAAATGCACTTCTATTATTTTGAACACAGCTGTGTATATATATTTTCTTTTGGTTTCAAAATATTCATCTCATCAGCTGCTAAGTGCAGGTCTGAAAACAGCTTCATTTGCAGTTTGGTGCAGGGCGTGCAGCAGTCAAATGGCAGCTGTAAGCAGATTCGTGAAGAGAGGTTATTTCAATGACCTTAAGTGACCAAAACTGGATAATAGAAGATTGGAATAATGTTGCCCAGTCTCATGATCCTTCGTTTGTTCTGTAATTCATCTACTGCTGGATGCTTCCAGCAGGTTAACGCACCCTCACAAAGGTCAAATCATTTCAAACTGGTTTCTTGAACCTGACAGTGAGTTCACTGTACTCAGATTGCCTCCAAAGTCATCAGATCTCAGTCCAGTGGAGCACCTTTGGGATGTGGTGGAACTGGAGATTTGCCGACCAATCTGCAGCAACTGCAACACGGTCATGTCAGTATGGACCAAAATCTCACAGGAAAGTTTCTGGCAGCTTGTTGAATCTGTGTCATGAAGAATTCAAGCAATTCTGAAAGGATAAGAGGGTCCACCCCGGTCCTAACAAGATGCAACTAATGGAGTGAGTGTCATTTTGTATAGGTGTTAACTCTGATCCACGTCATCATTAAAAACTTCAAAAATGTCACATCACAGTGTATGATTTAATGATTTAGACCAGTGGAGCCTCATACTGAGCACCTGTGCAAAGAAAATCCAGTGTATGTATGAATCCTGAGCTCATCTTTGGTTTTCAAACTGGGATCTATTTTATGTCTGTACCTTTGTTAAATACAAACCAGATCACCTCCTGTGTTTGGATCACTCCTTTAAACACAACACAAAAAAAACAGTTCGATCTCAGCTGTGAATTTATTGATGAGAATGTTTCAATAAATAGTTTCACACAGCGGGACAAACAAACTGGTTCTGAACTGCTCAACATCCCATCAGTGCTTTGCTTCCCACGTTACACAGCAGTTTGACACGCAACACAAGACCAAATGAAAAGTGATGGAACGACTCCTTCAGGAGTGTTTCTGACTGCCGACATTCTGCTCGTAGTTCATCATGTCTCCATTTAAAAAAAAAGGGTAAAAAGACGAAGTGCTTGAAATGTTTAGACAGATGTTACCGTGTGAACGCTTCAGTAAGAAAACACACAGGTGAAAAAAGACAAAACAAAACACCAGCAAGCCATTCTTCCCTCTGCTGTTTAACTACACTTGTCATTTGCCGTGTGACTGCTGTCGGCACCTCGTTTTATCCAAAATTCAAATCCAAATGTCAAAACATGTCAAATCTTTCTCTGCAGCTACTTTTAAATGTAACCTCTCTGGTGCTGGACACACATTCTTCTGGCATTTGGATTTAGTGCCAGTTTAAAATGGGGTTTTGCCATTTCGCGTTATTAGTGAGCGTGGGGTCTGCCACGGCCTCTGCCCCTGCCCATGCCACCTGGGGGACCGTCCACAGAGCTGCGGGGGTTCTTGATGGTTTCGTCCACCGAGAGGATGAGACAGGCTGCTTCTGACGCCGCGGTCAGCGCGTTGATTCGCACTATGGACGGCTCCCACACGCAGGCGACGAAGTTGTCTGCGATGTCTTCGTTGTTGATGTCCACGCCGTACCACATGCCGCCCTGAGGTGTGACAGGTGAAGCACACACAGTCATCGCGGCTCCTGAAGAACCTTCACTGAAAGTGCTGCATGGGATCAGGTGTGTGGGAGTGTTTGTTTTCTACCTGTGCGTGTTTTGCCCGCAGCTTGTTCAGGATGTTGGTGGCATCAAAGCCGGCGTTGTCGCACAGCTGTCTGGGGATGACCTCCAGGGCCTTGGCGTACGCTCCAATCAGGAGCTGCTGTTTCCCTGGGATGGTCCTCGAGTAGTCCCGCAGGTACTTGGACAGCTCCATCTCTATGGCTCCTCCACCCGCTACAATGGAGTCATTCTAGGAAAAGGGTGGAAACGGTTACCTTATTGCAGACACTGTGACATCAAATTATGTCTGACACTGATACCAAGTAGGTACAGATTCACTATATGCAAAAAAATGAGTCAAAGATGCACTGAAATCTTCTTTGGACTGCACTAAAAACAGAGACTGATACTTTAAACTCAGCCAGTTCAGTTGTAATAATCAGCATCCACTTCTGCCATCACGCACTCTTGAGAAAACCTGCAGAACTGACCTTGATGGCTCTGCGTACGATCATGATGGCGTCGTGCAGCGACCGCTCCGTCTCCTCTGTGAACTGCTCGGCCCCACCCCTCAGGATGATGGTGCACGTCTTCGCCTTCGGGCAGCCTTTAAAGAAGTTGTACCTACACAGACAGCAGGAGAATCAGTTGGACTGTCCTCAGAACCTTTTGCGTTGGGCTGTGCAGAAATAAAACATTTTAGGCTTTGATGTCTTTAATCGCACTACAACTGAGTAAAATCTCATCCATTTTTTTCCACTTATCCGGGGGCCAAGTCACGGGGGGGGCAGCACCCTAAGAGAAGTGCAGACCTCTGCCTCATCCAGGTGAGAGATTTAATCTGTGTGTCCTGGGTCTGCCCCAGGGCCTCCTCGTGTAGGACACCTCACCCAGGAGGCATCATAGTCAGATCACTGAACCACCTCAACTTGCTCTTTTGGAGGTGGAGGAGCAGCGGCTCTAATGTGAGCCCCTCCCGGTTGGCTGCACTCCTCACCCAGTCTTTCAAATATATTTACTAAACATTAAGCATTTCAATGACGTTTACTACTAAACACAGGCCTGCATGCATGTGAATAAAATATATTACTCTAAACTCTATTTTCCTCAACAAAAAGACTGAAAACACTCGAGCAGTGACAAGGATGCTGTGCTCCCTCCACATTACGCCCCTCTGCATGTTTCTACAAACACAGATGAAGCCACAGAAAACCTACAGAGTTAAAATCAAAGTTGTCTGTACGCAGACAAACTGCTGGCTTAGTTTTCTTTAAATCTGGCAACTTGATCCGGGCTGATGGCAGCCGTCTCACTTCCTGCAGCAGTGGTAGCCAGGATTCTAGCCGGCGGCTAATCACCTGGCACTGTGCCGTGCTGAAGTCGTCTCACTCCAGCCTCGTTTCACTGGTTTGCTTTCTATAGGAACTGTTCTATCACTGCAATCAGCAAGCGGGTGAACAAACCCGTCGCCAATAAAAGACAGATTTCTTTCCTCTGGTTACATCAGTGCACTGCAGAATTATTTCACTGCGATTTGCACCACCGGGCATGGCCAGTTTAGTCCTGTAAACGCTTGATTACGCAGGATAAAAGTGGGCGAAACTTGTGTCTTGCATTTGTAGAATCACAAGGACAACACACTGACATGTTGCTTATGTTACAATAGCTGCAGGTAAACGTGCCTCGTAACACAGACTAGACACGCCCCATCATCAAGTCACATGGTCCGATCAGATTCAGGTGCCTTATTAAATGACTCGTAGCAAGCTAATGCTAATTAAAAAGATAAAAAATAGAAGCCCTGAGGGCAGATATACAGGGGCCAGCACGGGAGAATGTTTATTAGACACTTAACAGACATGAAAACCTAAAAAATCCATCAGCCTCACTGTATCATAACTTGTTGGTGGTCATAGCTGTGTGCAGGCATATACAGCCAAAGTCCCACTGTACAGCAAACAGTAAGCAAGTACATTTACCAGAGACATAATTATCTACTGTCAAACCTAAACCGGCCCCAGGCTCAAAAACTTTAAGCTTTCTTTTTAAAAAAAAACAAACATTACAGAGTCAATAAAAAGAAAGTTGCACCATAAAAGCCTCTCTTACCTCTCTCCTCCAACCTGGACCTCTTCAAATAGTTCACACTGTCCCAGGACGTCATCAGTCATTGCTCCCACAGACGTCTGGATGGAGCCTCCGCAGGCCTGGTGGTTACATTACACACAGTCAACTGCTATAACCATCAATATCAGTACAAATAAACAAAAACCAGCATTTCTGAAAACCACACATAATTACAAGGATTTGTTTATGAATGAGTGTCTCACCATCATGGTCCTCTTCAGGTCTTCCTCCTGAACGCGCCCGGCACAGAACAGGTCTCTGTCAGCGAAGTACTGGGTGGCCACGTCACCAATGGGTAACTTTGACAGAACCACCTTGGCTCCTGACTGATAGATCTTCTCCAGCTTGTCATATAAGATGTTCCACTCTGCGTCCACGATGGCCTGGTAGTCCTGCAGCAGAGGGTGAAGGAGACGGTGTTTACAGGAAGTATGAAAAGGTGACAAATCTACACACAGCTTTGTTGCGGTCGCTTCATACCTCGACAGATTTCACCCGCACTTCTGCGTTATCCTTCTCAGCCTTCAGCTCCAGCTCCACGTTGAGCAAAGCGATCTTTGGATTTTCATAGCGTTTGGGCTGCATTTCGAAACCGGCGTAAGAAAAGGTCTTCTTGAACGCAACACCAGAGATCAACTGAGAGTCCTGAACAGTTAAAAATCAAACCGGCAGAGGAAAGAATTTATCTGCTTCTTTAAAATGTGTGTTTGTAAAGATTTTGAAGGAGGAACAAAATCACATTTATTGTGCTGAACTCTGGCACCAACCTCCAGAGCTCCTCCCTGGACCTTCTTGATCCCGATCATCTTCAGAGACATAAGCTCATCCAGAGACATGACTGCATCCACTACCATTTTGGAGAAGAAATCTTTCTGACCAGCAATCAGCTTGGAGTTGAGGGCTGTGGCCGCACATTTCTCCAACAGCTGCCTCTGCTCTCTGAGGAAGATGAAACAGAAAGGGGCTCGTTCACTGCCATTCAAATTCAAAGGTGTAAAGCTGCTGAAGTGAACGTGACAACTCACTGTTTGTTGTCTTTCTTCACAGAGACGGAGATCTCCTTGATCTTGTTGACGGCGAGATTGGTGGCGGTGCGGAACGCTCTGATGATGGTCTGAGGGTGGAGACCCTCCTCCACATACGGCTTCAGCTGCTTCAGGAACTCCGCAGCCAGGAGGGTTACGGAGGTGGTGCCGTCCCCTACCTGAGGAAAGATGGTGTCAGTTTGAAACTCGTGACAGCGTACATGCTTGAGGCAGGAAACGGCTCAAACGGCTCACCTCAGCATCCTGGGAGCGAGCGATGTCCACCAGCGTCTTGGCTGCAGGGTGAACCACATCCAGCAGTCTCAGGATGGTGGCTCCATCGTTGGAGATGGTGGCCTTACCTGGAAAAGAGAAATTCGCATTATGATGACTGTGCTGCAGACCAATCCATGACAACTCCTTCTTGTAAATGCATCCATCTCACCTCTGTTGTCCACCATCAGTTTGTCCATCCCCCTGGGCCCCAGGGTGGTCCTGACAGCCTCTGCGATCACCTGCAGAAGAAAACATGAGCAGAACATTTAGAGAACTTGAACGAAGTTTTAGGTAAAGTGACAACAAATAGAAAACATGCATGGAGTGTGAAGAGAAGTGCTGGTGTTCTGACCTGGCAGGCATTGATGTTACTGATGAGCTGGGGAATGCCCTGAGACGTGTCCGTCCCCTCCTTCAGCAGGATAACCGGTGTGGGCTAGAATGGAGACGGAGATAAAGCAAGGTGAGCAGATTGGATCCAAACTCATAATCTAAAGGTGCTACTCACATCTGTCATCAGCATTCATCTCTGAGAACACGTGCAAATGTACCCAAGATGCGCCAAGATCAGATCCTTTATGGTGAGCTCATTCTGCTTGTTTCCAGCACCGTGTTAATATTCTGAAACAAGCCATTTCCATTCCCTTCCTCCTCTTTTTAAGCCTTATTTTTGCTGCTCATCGGCCCCTTGTAAGCAGACAGTAGAGGGGGCTGGTGTTTACAACCAGAGATGGGTACCACCTTAGGGATATACACTCTATATACACTATATTTGCTACAGACTGAATGTAGCTGATTAGTGAAAGCAAAGCTACCTGAGTCTAGGTAGTAATTTATACAGGACATCATGGTAGTACAGTAGTAGCTTTGTCTGCATCTGCAATCAGTGACGCTGCTGGAGGATGTGATGCTGTATGCAGAACATGGAGCCGGTGCAGAGAAAGGCTAACACACTGCAGCCGAGCTAATCACAAACTAGGAGCCGGGCGGTATTAAACCACTTAAGTTCAAAGCATGTCTATCGTAAACGGTGAAATCTGTAACTACAATGTGTTATAGTTCATCTTTTCACACCAGTTCATAGGAAGCCATTTAGCATCACAGTTAGCATCGTATACGCCCATTGATTGTGGGTATGCTAACACTGTCCGGCTGAAAATATCAACCTTTAAAAAACCCGTATCACAAAATAACAGCTTCCCGGGGCTGCCGACGGGCTGTCCCCGAAACCAGGCGCACTGCGGGCGCCGGTGTTCACCGATAAACTACAGGATGGCCATGGATTAATGTTTGAGTGTGGTGCCTGAAGCTAGCTCACTCACCATCATCTTTGCAGGTCCTTCGAGAAGCTTTCCACCGGCATCGGATCCCACAATGCTTTGCGAAACCAGGAGGGTACGTTCAAGAACAAACAGCACAGGTTTAGCAACGATTTGAAGTTTACTCTTATATGCTGTTGTTCTGGAATAAAACAAGTGCTGATGGCATGAGTGGGTACTTGTTTGCAGCCTCAACGTGTGTTGTTTAGACAAATAAAAAGCACCCAATGAACTTATTCTTATTCTTCTCTCGGCTGCTCCCTTCAGGGGGCGCCACAGCGCATCATCTGCCTCCATCCCAGCATCCTCCTCTGTTCCACCAGCCGTGCATGTCCTCCTTCACTACATCCATTAATAATATTCTTACCGTGTCAAAATCCAACACACTGAATGCCAAAGATCTCTTTGATCATAGAAAAATAGTAACAGAAATAAAAAAATAACTATTTCAAAATAAACAACTAAATAAATTTAAACACTTAAATTTTTTACTTTGTGAAAACAAACAGCCAATTAAACCTAAAAGACGCGGGCTCTCAAAATCTGTTATTTCACTTGTTTGAGTGCTTTTTAAATGTTACCCACAGCACAGAGGCTACACATTCAAACTACTATGCAGCCTTTCAACACACCTTGAACCTAAATATCTAAAATGCTTTGATGGAGACTAAGATGGACACTTGATGCTCATCCAACACTCCTCGGCCTTGACCATTTACTATAAATATTGATAATAATCAATGGCCATTGCTCATCATTATCATGTAATAGAGCTAAGGTTACCTCCTGTATTATCCAAACATTACTACCTGATTACATACTCCAGTTTCGTCCTGTATCCTGATTGGTTCAGCCCACTGTCTATATTGAAGATAGGCCAGTGTGCCGCCCCTCTAAATTGTGGGCCGTCTCTTAGAAAAAAAGGGAAGAAAAAAATCCAACAGCATCGGCTCCTGTCGGCCCACTGGGAAAACGCCCGGTATGCCAGATTACCAGTCCAGCCGTGGCTGTAATGGAAACACAATGAGACTCCACCTGCTAATTAAGTACTAGTTCTCCCCCATCATTATATTTCATTTATTAAAAAACTACTAAAAAGTAGGTAAATTACTACTATAACTTTACATTTTACACTTACACATATTACACTATATTTAATATATTTACAAGGCACCTCACCATTACCCGTAAAGCTGGTTTTGCTGGTGAGTTGGTGCTCAGCCTCTCTCTGTATGTGTGTGCAGCATTTGTGTTATTTGTTTTTTTTTTCAAGAGACAAATATTTTTACTGAAGCATTTCTCTTTAAGAACCACTTTCATGTGGGAAAGCATGCATAACCAATGTACATTTTACAACATGGAACTTATACAGCTCCTTTAACATGAGTGCTGAACATGCCATCCAGCAATGAAACTGGCAATGCACATTATTTCATTAATACAGGTGTTTATTTTATGAGTAATCAAGCTGAATACAAAAGCTTGTCTTCCATGCATTTTTATGCACGGTTAGCACTGCTGCCTCACAGGTCAGAGGTCTGGGTTTGAATCCACCTTGGCCTTTCTGTGTGGACTTCACACGTTCTCCCCTTGTTTGTGTGGGTTTTCTCCAGGTACTCTTGGCTTCCTCCCACAGTCCAAAGACAGGCAGTTACTGTGCGTAGATTAATTAGTGATTCTAAATTGCCCATAGGTGTGAATGGTTGTCTGTCTCCCTATATTAGGCTGGTGAGCTGTACAGGGTGTACCCTGCCTCTTGCCCTATGATAACTGGGATAGCCTCCCACCCTTGTCTTAGTGAACAGGATAAGTGGGAATGGATGGATTTGTGGTGGCCAAGTAATTTAGGAAACTACATTGCATAATGCCACTTTTTCCACAAATCCACTTTAGAGAGGCTGAACATGAAAGATCGTTCCATGAGCCATCCGTTTCCACGTGAGCGCAGCTTTAGCATCCAGGAGGTCAGTGAACAAGAGAGTTATGTTTGAGAAAGAGGGAAACATATACAGTATGTGCGACGACAAACTGCGCGAGTTCTTTGTAACAACTTTCACTGAGCAACAGTCCAGTGTTGCTTCTCTGTAGCCCAGCTTCTGCCTCTGTTTCTGGTTCAAAAGTGGCTTGACCTGGGGAATGCGGCACCTGTAGCCCATTTCCTGCACACGCCCGTGCACGGTGGCTCTGGATGTTTCTACTCCAAGGTCTGGAATCGGCCCTTCTCCACAATCCTCCTCAGGGTCCGGTCACCTCTTCTCATTGTGCAGCATTTTCTGCCACACTTTTTTCTTCCCACAGACTTCCCACTGAGGTGCCTTGATACAGCACTCTGGGAACAGCCTATCCGTTCAGAAATTTCTCTCTGTGTCTCACCCTCTTGCTTGAGGGTGTCAATGATGGCCTTCTGGACAGCAGTCAGGTCGGTAGTCTTACCCATGATTGCGGTTTTGAGTAATGAACCAGGCTGGGAGTTTTTA
>VOQJ01006891.1:3195-16656 GCA_015052665.1 Apistogramma diplotaenia
GCCCCCCTCAAGTTTGCCATTCCCCCCCCACCCCCCCCCCCCCCCATGGTCCTATTTGGGTTAGAGCCCTTAATGGTAAATCAATGAGTTTACCACAACTTCGAAATTACTACTGATGCCAGTAAATTCAAACACCTACAAGACATTGATCATTTTTGACAATAAATAGCTCAAGTGCTCACCTTTCAATTTTGTTAAGTTCTAAATCACTGAGCAAAAATTTGCAAAATTAAGACATTTCGTTTTATTCGGTTATATCTTTTTTAAAATAATAATGCATCTAAAAATTCCCGTTCTCTGGTTATCTTTGCCATATTCTACTGTTAGCAGCACCTTTCTTTATTGACAGTCTACATTTCTTTGCCAAATCAAGTTGCTGACGGTCTTTTCTTCAGTTGCGTGTGTCCCAGGTTGCATTGCATTGAGCTCCACCAGATAAGTCAGTGACTCGCGTTTGAGCTCTGCAGTTAAAATGCTGAGGAAAAGAGATAGAAGAATTTAAACTCCTCTAACGATGCTGCAGTTTTCCCTTGATAGTAAAATATCAAACCTATAGCCTCGTTGTCAGACTGAATCCTGCAGCTTATGCTTCTGTTATGGTTTGTGCAACAAATCACATCACATTCAAACCATAAGCTATATTACTGTAGCTTAGGTTTTACAGGCTTGCAGAAATGCTCTGAACTTGCCGACATGATAATCTACAAAGCAGTGCTGCCTGACATACACTAGCGGTGTGTCTGTTTCCACCTGTGTGATGTCAAATACAAGCTTGGGTTCAGCAAGGAGACACAGAGTGGGATCTGCCATGCTATTCTATAGGGGCTCCTCTGTATGGCTTAAAATAGAAGAGATGAGTCCTGGGAGGCATCCGTGCTGTTACACATACCACTACTACATAAATAAATAAGTAAATGAATAAATAAATAACTGTGTTCTACACAGAAAATATCCAGCATCTCAGCTACTTCTTAACATCCACCAGGCAGTGGCAACCTGTGAGGGGTTAGGATTGTTTGCTTTTTCCCCCACATGCTAAACAGGTAATTTTTCAGAAACTAGAGGATGTTACCTTTCAGAAAATGTTCTTACATTCATTTCATGGTTGTAGTTCTTCTGCTAAATGTGTTTAAATTTGAGTCTTCTAAGTAGGTAATTGTGTGGTCTTAGTAGTCATTAGTGATGACCTCAACTAAACCTATATTTTGTAGAAAGGAAAAAGGACTTTTGATGCATGTGAGTTAGAATTATTATTTTCTTTGCTTGCTGTTTACAAAGACTAGGGAAAACCATTTAAAAAGATGCATGAATCCTGAAGGAGAGCAAAGTAAAAATACAAAAATATGCATATTCATTTTGCATGGCGTTAGGGTTGGGCTTGGGGATGTCACTGATAATGGTCTGAGCTATCAGTTTGACCAAAACCTTACCCCTAACTCTACCGGGGTCCGCCTGGTGGATGTTGAAATTAAGATTGTGCCAACATGACGTTGTTATCAACAAGCACCAGAAAACAAGAAGCTGCTGTTGTCCCTTTGAAGGTACACATCACCCTGTTTTATCATAAGTAATTTGAAAGAAAATGCACCTACTGACAGTGTCTCCAGTAAAATACCAGCACAGCGAGGCTTGACAAGTGGCAGCTTATAGACAGACAGAGATAATAAGCTGAGCAAGTAAATGGATCCGACATCAGATATGGCTCATTTTCCTTCATTACCCGATTTCTCCAACAAGTTCTGATTAAATTTGTGTGCAAGATATGCTGGATTCCTTTAGACATCACTTCAGCATTTCCAATTATTCCAGGGAGATGCTATATTTGAACCAGCAGAACAATCTTCACACTTGATTACGATTATCTCTGGGAGATGGAAATTTTTTCCCATCTGGCAGGCTGAACAGTAAATGTGACACGAGATTTCAGGACATTTTCATCGTCTCAGTTGATCCAAAGGAAGTAAACCTCATCAAGGTGCTGAATGCAGACCTGCCTGCTGCTAAAGGCCCAGGAATGCTCGAAAAGTAGTTTTACCTTCTCACCTCCGCACAGCTGGCATATCACTGTGTAAGGTGAGAACCTGTCGGATTGTCAATTTCAGAGTGTGGCAAAAAATTGTGCGTTGCAGCCCCCCAGGCTTCCTACATCAGAAACATGTGTGGGGGAGGGGTTTCAGAGGCTGTCTGACAATCAGACAAACACTGAAAGCATAGTGAGCCTTTAAAACAGGCGAAAAATTCCACACAAGCAGCATCTTCTATAAATGTTTAATACACTGCTTTTATTTGCAGTTCATTTAGATTTGGGTGATCTTATCTTTAGCATTGTTATGCTATTTTGAATCTATTTAACATATGGATAATCACTCCCATCTTTGGTTCTCTGTCTTTCTATTAGCACACTTTAACTTGAAAAAACAAACAAACAAAAACACCTCCATTAGCAAGACTTCTCAATGGCAGCATTTTGTAAAGAAAATACATAAAGTGGATCCAATTACAGAAACAGGCTGCAGAAAGTGATATATAACTTATTTAACTTCACTTCCGTATTTGTTTTCAAGAAATCCAACTGAAAATCTCTGAGGTTCAGTGTTAGAGAATCGAAAAGATCATGACCATGATTATGACCCGGCCGGTGGGTGACAACATTACATAAAATCCACTCCAGAGTTTATAGAAATGGATTTTAATTCAGAATACTGAAACAGAATACACAGCCACGAAAAGATGGTAGTAGCAAAACACTGGTGATGAAGTCAGGCCACTTTTGGCATGCGCTATTTTGGATAAAAGGAAATTTACGGTATTTTGTGGTAAATAGCTTTATTGAAAAATATATCACCACGCGTGAAGTATCTTAGCTTTTCCCAGGATTGCACTTTCCTGGACAGCGATGTCATCCCTGGAATCTGCTGGAGCCACTCCCCCAGTTTGGGGAGTCACTGTCCCGAGTGTTCAGATTACCACAGTTACACTGTTACCTTCACCTTCCATGTTCTCTCTAGCTTTTCTCTTCAACTCACATGAGTTGTGGCCATCTTCTTGATGTAATTGTTGTTGTTCCATCCTGGATAGTGCTTCCGACACTCACTAGTACTCCTTCCTTTTGTTTAGTGTACAGTGCCAGTGCTGGAAACCCTCCATGCATGGTAAGGAGCTTTCTTATTATGATATTCTATTTCCTCCTTTGACCAGGTTATTATCCCAGCAGCGTATCTGATGACTAGGAGGACATAGATGTTGATTGTCCAGAACTTGTTCTTTCCATTCAGATAACTCTTCAGGACTTACTTTGAGGACCAACTTTCTTAGTGGCCCCTTCAAGGTTCCCATTTGCCTGTGGGATTCCAAGGTATTTGTAGTGATCCTCATTGTCTGCAATTCTGCCTTCTGCTAGTGCTATCACCTTAGATCTGACTACACTCCCTCTCTTTGTTCCCATCCGACCATACTTCTCCTTTCCAAATGGCATTCTGGTGTCCTTTTCTAGATCGTAGCGGTTTGAATCAGCGAATCGATGTCTCATTCATTCATGTGTACTGTGTTTATTGTATTTCTCACTGTGCCTGCCTCCCTGAGTTGTGTGAAGTCTGCATTTCTGTTTCCATGACTACTTCCTGTTTTACTTTGCCAGTCCGTTATATTGTGCACTTTGTGTTCGGTTTTGCTTCCCTTGTCTTGTCTTCAGTGATTAGTGTCAGCTGTGCTTCCTGGTATTGTCACATTTGGCTAGTGGTGGGCAGATGGACCGAAATGGGCAAACAGAACGCAAACAGAAAATCTAGATCTCAACCAAGTTACAAAGGCAAAAGATTAAGCCTGGAAGAAAGGCAAACAAAAACTCTAGACTGGGAGACGAACACACAGCTAAGAGGGGAACATAGACAATGACGCAACATATAACCGGGACAAGCTGAGGGCTTAAGTACACACAAGGAAATCAGGGCAAGTGGACACAGCAGGGAACACAGGTGACTAAAATAAAACTAATAACAGAGGAAGAAAAACTAAACACAAAGCACAGGGAACACGAGACTGTCAAAATAAAACAGGAAGTGACCAACCCTAACGGTTGACACACGAGATACCACAAAGGAGGGAGGCAGAGGTAAACTAAACTCCACACATGGAAACAGGAGGAGAACTTAACATAGACGAACCACGACACAGGGACAAAACAGAACACAGGAAAAGCAAACACCAGACACCTGAAACACAACACCAGAGACTTGAACCAGGAGGGATAACGGACACCAGCACACAAGAAGAACAGAACCCAGGAAAACTCAAAAGATCAGCTGTTCTTGCATTCAACATACCAGTTGTTTTTGGGGCGTAGATATCAATCTTGGAGTGTGAGGATGATGACATTTCCCCCTGACCTGACGTCCCGACCTCGCCTTGCTGTAGCTGCGATAGCAATTATTGCTTGCAGCAATTGGAACACTGAGCTAATACTGTAGTTGTTTTGATGCTAGTCTGGATGTCGGGTTTCAAAGAATCCATAGGTCCTACACCCTCTTCATATAACCCTTTTCACTGGGGTTACATGCATAGTAGCATTCTCATTCAACATCAGTGTCTGACCTCACAAATCCCTTCTGGAAGAAAGGTCAAAAATTCCCTTAAAAACACTACTAAACCTTGTGGAAAGCCTCCCCAGAAGAGTTGAAACTTATACCTGCAAAGGGTGGGCCGACATCAAAATAAACCCTAAGGATTAAAAATGGGATTTCACTCAAATTCTTGTGTGTGTGAAGGCAATGCTTCTGCAAGTGGCAGTGTAAGTGTGGTTTAATCTGTAAGAATATGCAAAATAAGAGACTTTATCAAGATGCAGTGTATTGAACTCTCAGACTTTGCTTACTATCTACATATTTAATCATTTATTTAAATTATTTATGTTTACCTGCTCTTTTTGTCATGTATGAGCGGTGTGGCAGGCAGAGTGGACCCAAAAGCAGAACTCCGAAGGCAAAACTGACTTAGATGGTGGCTTTTCTAAATGCAGAGGCAAGGAGCACTTTAACAAAACTTAAGCTGACAGTGAAAACTGGAACACTGAGATGTGGGAAGACAAGAACAGGATACATTACAACTATGCTAAACTCATAACTATAAGAATCCAGACTACAGCAAAACGAGGAAACACAATCAGAGATATATGAGAATCATGACACTTTTTTCTCTCACTAATTCAAGTTTATTTAGTTTGATTCCTTTAATGTGTTTTAACTTCACATAAATTACTTTTCCATGAATTGAATTTCTTGCGTGCCTCGATTTGAACTCTCATTATCAGCGTGTCAGTCACCCTTACAGCACCATAATTTTGGAGCAGCATCTGTTTATTATCTGTCAAGGAGTGAATTGGTGAACCACGATTCCACCTTCGGTTTTGAGTCGTCTTGGCGTTGTGCAACCCCATGTAGGAAAGGAGGAGTTGAAAGATGGGAGTCTTGTACCTTGGATTCACTTGGGTGTCCTTGTGGCATTGCTTTCTCCCCCATTACTGCTGAGCGAGGTGAGGTCTCATAGGGGTCATTTCACCCAGGAGGGTCCCCCAGCTCATACTAGACACATTTTCCTCCTCTGTTGTGTGGAAATGGACAGGATAACTATGTTCATTCAACTATACTAGCTGCCAGTTCCGCTTTCCAAACCACTGGTTATTAATTCCTGTCAACATTGTGTCTCCTTGGAATCAAAGTATATGGAGCAGCTTAGCATTTAACCTTGCGTTCCTGTAGCTTAGCCGGCTCCCTTGTGGTAAAATTCTCATGCGCTCTAAAGCCCAGAGTCTTTTGTGGGCAGCCAGTGAGGAGGAAATGGCTTACTGTCCTTGACATGTTCTGTTTGTTTATATAATGGTGGTGTTCAGTGGTTAAAATGGGTCATTTATCATATAAACAGACAGCATATATTTGCTCAAGAGTGAAATATTTCAGGGGTTAGTATTTATTGAGCAACATGTGAGAGACAGTGCTGAAAGGGTTGTTAACATTCTGTGTCATCTTGGAACATTTTGGATCTTATGTGTGTTATGTAGATCCTCAAGTCTCAGATGTGCACTGTCCACTTTGCTGAAGCAGTTGACAAGCACAGAGATATAAAGGGCCAACTGTAGCAACACAAATGTTGTGTGAGAAGGATTATGGGTCTGAGGTCAAGGGCCAGAGCACAGATACAAGGCCCTGACTCTATCAGGTCATTTGTACAGACGAATGCAGCAGTTGTGACTGTGTGTGGTCTTTTTTTCTGGTGTTCTTTGTATCATCTGACAAGGAAAACCTTTTAAACAAAAAGCTTCTAATGTACATCATCTGCTACGCTTATTTGTTTGGTTTCTTGGTCCTTTCCACTTCCATTTTTCAGATTTTGAATATCAGACAAAGATAAGTACAAAATGCAGTTTTTAAATTGTTTTCATTTATTAAGGGAAAACAGTTATCCAAAGCTACCTGGCCCATGTGGAAAAAATTCATTTTCTCATGAATTAACTATGATTAACCACATGTTTTGGAAATCTGATTTCAATTTCAATTTCACTAGCCATAGCTGGGCCTAATTACTACCAGACCAGGTGAATCAAGAAATGGCTTAAATACAACCATTCTGACAAAAATAAAATAGGGTAAAATATGACACATTATGTCGCAAGCCAAAGAAACTCAAGACCAGATGAGAAACAAAGAAGAGAAACATTGACATCTATCATTCTGGAAAGGGTTTCCAAGCCAGGCTTTGGGACTCCAACAAACCACGGTGAAAGCAATTATCCACAAATGGAGAAAACTTGGAACAGTGGTGAACTTTCCTAGGAGTGACCAGCCTACCAAAATTAGTCCAGGAGCACACTGACAACTCGACCGGGAGGTCAGAAAAGAACTTAGAACAACTTGTAAATAAGGCAGGCCTCACTGATCTAACATTAAGAAAGAGACTGGGAGAAAACTGCATCCATGGGAGGATTGCATCCAAGGCAAACACCACTGCTGACCAGAAAGAATACAAAGGCTTGTGTCACACCTCCCAAAAAAACATCTTAATGATCCTCGGTACAGAAAATATTCTTTCAACTGACAAGACTATTTGGAAGGTTTGCATCTTGTTACATATAACGTGACACTAACACTGCATCTCATAACAGGAACATCATATCAACAGTCAAACATGGTGGTGGTAGTGTGGAGATCTGGGGCTGCTTTGCTGCTTCAGGATCTGGATGGAAGCATGAATTCTGCTCTCTGTTATATAGCTCACGTCTGGTAATCCGTTTGTGTCCTGAAGCTTTTTTATTTTTAGTTTTTACCTTTATTTTACCTGGTGAAATGTTTGGACACCACAAAGGTCCATCTCTGAATGGATCCATTAATAAGATGCTTTGGCATGACCTTAAGTAGCTCATTCATGCTCAGAAACCCTCCACTGTGGCTCAATTTTAAATAATTCTGCAAATATGAGTGGGTCAGAATTCCTATCCAGTAACATCAAAGACTCAATACCATTGACTGCAAACACAAACAAATTATTAGATGTACTTTTTCACACAGCTCCAGGTAGATTTGAATATTTTTCCCCTTATTAAATAAAATGGTCATATTTTTATATACTTGGTTCTTTGTAAAATATTACAATTTGTTTGATGATCTGAAACATGTGGCAAACATGAAAAAGAAAAAATAATCAGTAAGGTTGCAACAACAGCACTGTCTACATGTTAACCAGGACTTCTAAAATTAGAAACGTCCGGTTTGGTGCCTTCATTACTTCTAGGCTGGACTATGATAATTTACTATTCTTAAAACTCCCTGAAAAGCCTTCAGCTGATCAAAAATGCTGCAGCTAGAGTGCTGACAGGGACTCAGAAGAGAGAGCATATTTCTCCCATATTGGCTTGTCTTTATCATGTAACAAGCTCTAACAAAACATACTCCATGCGCTTTATTGTGTGCATTAGCGTGTGCAGCTATGGCATTTCTGCAGCTAGCATAATATGTAGATACAGAAAATAGTTTTCAGTCTCTTTGTGGGTTAGTGCACTTGTTAGCTACCTTATGTAGTTACTGTGGATTACCTTCATACATATGCTTACAGTCAGGGTGCTGAAGGTTCTGTATTGTGAATTGAAATATTTCAGTCGATGGTTCTACAGCATGTATGAATGTAAAGATATGGGCACTTTTTGTGTTGTAGTCTTAAAGTAGAATGGGAGGCAGAGCCTTCAGTTTTCAGGCCCCTCTTCTGTGGAACAGACACTAAAATTTCCTTATTGATAAAAAGGTCTTGATCATTCACTTTTCACTTTCTATTGTGTTTATACACCACTTTGCTTTAAATTATTAGTTATTAATAAACTCTGTCGAATGTTTGTGGTTTTCTCTGTATTATTGTAGGGACTTTAACTTACAATATAAAGCACCTTGAGGTAACTGTTATTGAGATTTGGTGCTATTTAATGAATTGAATTGAATTGAATTAAATTGAATTGAATTGAATTGAAGGTCTGATACAAAAATAGTTTTGGCCGCTTTGGGCAGTTTCAAATCAACAATTGTATGACTTTGTGTTGTAATAATGCTCTAAGCTCTTAGGACTGTTACGTTCTTAGACATTGAACTTGTATGTAATACTTCCAGTGTTCGAGTTGTCAAAAAAGCAATGTGTTACATATTATTACTTTAGTTATCTATGTTTTTCTGATTGTTTAATGTTCCTGCTCAAGAATGGATGTAAATGAACTCCTTTACAGTGACAGAACAAAGACAAAGATTAAAAATTATGAAATTATGAAATTATGATCTGTACACAAGCTGAAAAACAAGCTGATGCTGTGTAGCACTGAGGGGAACGGCACAATATGTATTTCAATTTTCTGTGGATACATTACTAAAAAATAAGAAATTTCACACTTCACAAAGTCATTCTTTCTGGTGTCAATATATAATTAGTGGATGATGTGATCTCACTCTTCATATCACAGCCAGCTCTTCCTCTCACCTCAGTCCCATCATGTTTTTTCCGTCAGACACAGATCTAGAGACCTTAAGTCTGTTACTCTGTTCACCTCTAAATTACACTACAGTCACTCTTAGATTAAAGCTGTTTCTATCACAAATGCGCTCTACAAAGCAGCTGAAAAGCAGCCTATGAACAACTGGTTACTCTGTGCCTTATACCCCATCATACTCCTGGATTATAAATAATAGAGCACTGCTAATAGGGTGTTTCTCCCTTGTTTAACTTGCTGTGGCTACAAGCTTAGGCTGCTGATGACTGCTGCTACCTGGACTCCCTGCCCCAGTGCTCATCACCAACATTATACTCCCCATTGCTGTATTATTCTCTCATTATTGAATCATAGACGGGGTTTCAGTAGCTTGTGGAGGAGGGGGCAGACTGGGTGTCCATCCAAGTGACCCTCCCTGAGGACTTAACCCACACTATCCCACCTCACTGTTGCATAATGTATGAAGGACAGACATTGGGAGGGAGAAATGGAGAGCAGGGCCCTTATTACCTTGTGATTCATTTTTAATGAGGTAAACAGGTCTTTCCAGGTCACCTGAAAGCTCACACACATCAACGGCAGGTGGTGTGTCTTCCCATCGACTGCCTTATTGCTGCCCGCTTTGACATGCACCATGGCTGCAGGGGCTGCGATCGTATAATTAGGTCTCACTGTCATTGACAGAATGTGTCTCACTTCCCACAGAGTCCCTTTTCCTTCCTTCAAGTTAGACACCACCAATTATATAGTAGCAAGAAGACCTTATTATACGTGCTCTAGGCAACCTTTGCCTCACTTTTCCTTTTAGATGAAATTTTCCTGCAGTGAGGATTGTGACGACCACCGAAATCTCATTATTGTGTATTGGTTTTTAACTGATTTCATTGCACTTTCAAGCTCATAAATTAAAATTTATGTCAGTTATGTGGCAGAAACCGGTTTTTGAAAATAGACTAACCTTTTACAGCCTCTTGTGATGTTTCTTGCCTTATGTAGTAACATTTCATCCAGGTAGCTGTTCCTTCTCTCTTTATGCTTAGTTATTGTGGCACTTTTCCTTTTGTGTATATGTTTAAAGACAGCTGATAAAACCGAACCTTGTTGTGCTCTAATGGAAATAAAATGGGCTCTCTCAAGCAGACGTCTGGTTTGAAATTGGATGACAGGCAAGGATGCACGTACTGGGTGTCATCTGGGAAATCAAACCCGCTCAGTTCACTTGTTCGGAAAGTCGGTGAACAGGTACGCCTTTGCAAACAGGGAGGTGGAGAACTCCCACAGCAATTCTCCGTGAAGCCTGTCGGGGCTGCGAAGGAGGGAGAAGGAGAGAGAGAGTGCAACAGGAAGGTGAGAACAGGAACAGATGGAGAGACGCAGGGATTCTACATTTACAGTCATTTAAAACAGGTGCTATACATAGCCAAGCTTTCAGTCAGTTCTCTCATCTAAATGATATCATTACAACAAGAAGTCATTAAAAAAATCTTTATCTCCCAGACTGTGTAGATGTGTCTCCTCTCCCTGGGGAGCAGGGATGAGAATGAAAATTTAGGGCCCCCTCTACTCATTGAATTTTGCTTTTTATCACCCTATAGCTGTGCTACATGTGTGCCATTGTGCTCTATACAGGATTAGAGAAGATGTTTTCTGCCTGACTGGCTACAGGCTCTCAGCAGCACGACGAGGATCATTTGCCCTGAAGAGAAAGGCTCTGGATGTAAACCCCAGCATGTACTCTCCACCAATGTTTAGAATAGATTGCTGGTATGTAAAATCTTTGTTGCTGTTTAAGGCATTTGAAAGTAAAACTGCATATTTCCCAAGGGATGTTTAAAAAAGTTAGAAACTACACAGCCCAAAGTCTGGTTTTACTGATCTTCTGTGTTATGATACATCCTCAAGGTCATATTAATCAGGGTTTGGATTAAGTTCATGTCTCCCACTTTTTATAGAATTTTTACCCATCTAAAATGGCCACATGGTCTGTTTTGTTTTAGACAAAAACACTGGAACACCAACATGCACGTATGAGACTTTATTTTAAAGATAATATCTTCTAGTTTCATCGTCTGGGGAATGTGCCCATTTTGCAAACCCAACCCCAACCCAACTCTCGATACGTTGCTAGTGGCCTGGTGGATTTAAAGAGGTTAAGCACAGAGCAGAACCAAACCCAACACCACCAGCAAAGGCTTTAACAATCAGCCTGTGACATTTTGACTCGATGAGTGTCACACTCTCCTCCACGCTCATTCTCGTGAAAGGCTTTTCTCTCAATCTTGAAGTCGTCAGGTCCAGAGGAGTCTGAACTGAGTTGAGCAGGATCCTCATGTGCTGTTTGTTCCTGTGTTTATTTCAAGTGGCTCTGGCTGTTTACATCAAATTGTTTAGTGCAAAAAACGATGGTAATTGCATCCCCTGTATGGTTGGTACCCAAAGCAAACTCCAGAGAAATGGTTACCAACACTACTCTTTGATCCAGCGTGTCAGGTTTCCACTTGGCAGCCATAACCTTGGATGGATGTGTCAGTGGTGAAGAAACCCCAATTATTCCATCAACATGACCATCATAATGACATCTGTTTAGTCGGACTTTAGGAAGTAACTGTGGTCAGTACCAAAGTATTTAATGTGCAGAGTATAACTGAAATGCAAAGATACTAAAGTAATAATTCTAATAATAAATGAATAAGTATATTATATCACACACACACATAGCTAAAAACCACAAAAACCATACCTGCTCAAAGATTGGCATGGGAACAATTCAATTCAATTAATTCAATTTTATTTATCACAACAGTCACCTCAAGGCGCTTCACATTGTAAGGTAAAGACCCTACAAAGACAAATTGATCATATTTAAGACTGAAGTATCAATAAATGGAAGGAGTTCTTTGAGCAGTCTAGTAGAAATAGGATCTAATTAACACGTTGATGGTTTGGAGGAAGTGACGATTGAAGTTAACTCTGAAAGATCAATTAGAGCAAAAGACTCTAAACAAATACCAGCAGTGCTGAAAGCAGACAAACATGAAGATAAGCCTTTGATATGGTTATGAATAATTTTTCTCTAATGTCTAAAATTTTGTTTGTGAAGAAATCCATGAAGTCATTACTAGTTAAAGTGAAAGAAATACTTGGCTCAACAGAGCTCTGACTCTTTGTCAGCCTGGCTACAGTGCTGAAAAGAAACCTGGGGTTGTTCTTCAATAGTAAGATGTCCTAGCTGTACGGAGGGCTTTTTTGTAGAGCAATAAAGTATTTTTCCAGGCTAAATGAGCAGGAGAGGGCTTTCAGGGGATACTGTTAAGTCTTCAAATTCTATGTCATATGTCAGGACAAAATCCAGAGTGTGATTAATGTGGTGGGTACATTGTTTTTGCAAAGTTACACACCGATTCAATATTAATTTTCGTGACCTCTGATTGGCGTAACCGGGCGTCATGACTGCCGACGTGAATTACAATCTTACCAAATCTACGTTTAGCCTTAGCCAGCAGTTTCAAATTTCCATGAATGCCGCCTGCTCTGGCCCCCGGAAGACATTTGACTGGTTGCTGGTGTCTCTGGCTTCACGTTTCTCAAAACAGAGTCGCCAATTACCAGAGTTTGCTGGTACTGATGAAATGGGCTACTGAAACAAGACATGAATGGACAAGGACTGAAAACACGGAATTGATGAAAGGCTACTATGTCAGGATCAGAATCAGAAGATTTTATTGCCATATGAGTGTGAACAGTTCACAACATTAGGAAATTTCTTCTGTACTTGGTGCTGTCGTGCAAAAACAAATAATACTAAACAATTTCAAACATGACATAACTATACAGAATAAAATAAGCTAAAAATAAATAATATGTACATAATAAACATAAGAAAACACTGCAGTGATCAGTGCTTAAGAGACTGCAGTGTAAAGCATAGGTCATGAGTCTTTATGGAGGATGGTGGTCACAGCCTTGGGGCTATTGTTCATGAGTCCAATAGCTGAGGGGAAGAAACTGTTCTTATGGCGGGAGGTTCTGGTCCGAATGGACCGTAGCCTCCTGGCTGGAGGGAGAGGGTCAAAAAGTCTGTGTCTGGGTGAGAGGGGTCAGCAATGATCCGACCTGCACGCCCCAGTGTCCTGGAAGTGTAGAGGTCCTGGAGCGATGGAAGATTGCATCCAATCACTTTCTCAGCAGAGCGCACAATGCGCTGTAGTCTCTGTCTGTCCCTGGTGGTGGTTCCAGCGTACCACACCGTGATGGAGGAGGTGAGGACAGACTCGATGATGGCAGTATAGAACTGTACCATGGTCCTTGCTGGCAAGTTGCATTTCTTCAGCTGCCGCAGGAGGTACATCCTCTGCTGGGCCTTCTTCATGACTGAAGTGATGGTGGGCTCCCACTTGAGGTCCTGGGTGATGGTGGTTCCCAGGAAGCAGAATGAGTCCACCGTGGTG
>VOQJ01006893.1:12896-24205 GCA_015052665.1 Apistogramma diplotaenia
GTTTGAAGCAATTATTAATTTCCTGAAAGTAAATTTCAGTGTGATTTAATTACAGTAAATCTTTCGTAATGGAATGTGTTTTTGGTTACTGTCGAGCTGGTTTTGCTTGGGTTGGTTGATTCCAAACAACAGGGCTCTTTTTCGTCCGACAGACAGTTAAACTCGTACAGAATAAGTTCTCGGTGGTGAACGACAACAGTAAACCTCTTGAACCTGCACTTACTGCAGTTTGTTGGCAGCTGACATTAATACACCTCTGCAGAAATGTTTCCTGACCTTTTCACCAAGGCGGAAATGTAGATAACACATAAATGTCAAAAGTTAAAATGTCAGTTGCACAAACAAGCAGTTTCTTCCCCAGTCCTTTTGGATTCAGTCTGTGAAAGTTTATGAAAAAGTCTACTGCAGGCACGGTTTAGTTTCAGCGCATATCAGAATTGTTATGCACCGAAACTCGAGGCTTTTTCCTTAAGTAGTTGTGATTATTTGTGGATTTTCCTTGCAGCCTCTCTGCACAGTCACTACAGCTGCCACTACAGGAAGAAGTGCATTACATTGGAACTGTTGTGTGCATGTTTTTGTTGTTTATTGCTATTGTGTCTGCAGATCTGTGTTGCAGAGTGCATGTTTTATCACTGGTCTCGTTGGAAAAGAAAAGGCTTTACACATGTCATACCCTTTGCAGTATGTTGTAAACTGCAACTACTGCCAATAGATGGGGCTTGATCTAAAAGGGCACTATGCGACTGCCAGAATGGTAGAAATCAAAACTGCAGAAACCTGTCTTACTTCGCCTCAATTCTTTTCTCTTTCCTTTTTTCATCCTCCCTCTCAGCGCGGGACTATGAGATCCAGAGGGACAGGATAGATTTGGGCCGCTGCATTGGAGAGGGTCAGTTTGGCGATGTGCATCAAGGAGTGTACAACTGTCCAGTATGTAAAAACACACAAACATGCACACTTCTTTATACACACTAATAAATTTGTAGCCGTGTATAGGTCAAAATATTCTTACTATGTTATTTCAGCCAGATTTACAGTGCATCATCTGCTTTACTCTTGTCTTGGGTGCTGTGTGTTTTGCAGGACAAAGCACCTCTAGCTGTCGCCATTAAGACCTGCAAGAACTGCACCTCTGACAGCGTTAGAGAAAAGTTCCTGCAAGAAGCATGTGAGATGCGATTTTGTGTGCATATCAGTGCATCTCACATTGACATCAAATGCACGCTGACTGCGTTATCGTGCTTTTTCACTTCTAGTGACAATGCGCCAGTTTGACCATCCTCACATTGTTAAGCTGATCGGAGTGATCACAGAGAACCCGGTGTGGATCATCATGGAGCTCTGCACTCTTGGAGAGGTAGTGCCGCAGAATCCCAAATTTGGTATGTCGGTGTTCATTTTCAGCATAATAACTTTGCCTCTGTCATTTCCTTCCTTTTGTTTTCTCTTTCTGTCTATAGTTGCGTTCATTCCTTCAGGTGAGGAAGTACAGTCTCGACCTGGCCACGCTCATTCTATATGCCTATCAGCTCAGTACAGCTCTGGCCTATCTGGAGAGCAAACGCTTCGTACACAGGTAATCATTCACGCAGACACTTGCACACAGAAAAGATGCAACAGATTATTAGTGTCATCGTCACAGATGATACTGAAAATGAATTCGAATGGAACTTCAACAAGAAATACTGCTGCAGGACTTTTGATTTCTTAAATCTTAAAATATATAACAACATAAAACATTCACTCTGTCTCGTTACAGTCAGTAATTTACTCAATAACGAGCATTAAATTGAGATTTCAGACACTCGTGAAACATCAACATCATCATTTTTGTCACAGATGACAGCTGGTGTGTTAGATGGTGTGTTACATAATCTTCTGCACATATGTCACAGATGAGGCATTGCATTGTGTTGTGTGTGTGTGTGTGTGTGTGTGTGTGTGTGTGTGTGGGAGGGGGGCATCCTGAATGTTTAAGGGTAGTAAAGTATGTTGGATAAATGTAACAGTTCCAGTTCAGGCTTCACATCAATATGTATGAAGACTTTCTCACATAGCCATGATATTTCACAATATAACTGTCATGTCTGGTCGTCTGGGCGGCTCAGTGGTGGAGCGGGCGACCACATACATATGCCGCCGGGCAGTGCGGGTTCTATTCCCGACCTGTTGCCAGTTTGCCCTCATGTCTTCCGTTTTGTTTTTCTAAAATAGGGATATAGCCGCTCGCAACGTGTTGGTCTCTGCCGTTGACTGTGTGATGCTCGGAGACTTCGGTCTGTCACGATACATGGAGGACAGCTCTTACTACAAAGGTAGTGAAACAATGTCTCAAGCTACAAGCTTGGCTACATCACCGAACATTCAGTCCTATTTTAAATATTCCTGAGAGGTTTCACTGTAATTTCCACATTCATACATGTGTACACCTGAATGCTCCTGGGCTTAATATAAACTGAAAAATGAGCGAGTAGCCCTGAGATCAGTAAATATTTAGCTGCCAATACGTTACCACCATCTACTGGTGACAGCATGTTACCTCAGTTACTTCTTCAACCTGTTCTCCATGTTACCAGCTAAATTTCATGTAGTAGCACTTTAGTTGTGATCTAAAATCTGCTGGTAATTCTATGCTTTCGTGTTTATGTGTCTCAGCTTCTAAAGGTAAACTTCCTATTAAGTGGATGGCTCCTGAATCGATCAACTTTAGGAGATTCACCTCTGCCAGCGATGTCTGGATGTTTGGTGAGTTCTAGTAATACTTGTGTTGCTGCTCGTCATCAGAGAAACGTTGCTAATCCTCCATCACTATCACATCATTATTGTAGGTGACCTTTACATGTCTTAACAGTGTGTCTGTGTCTCCTGTAGGTGTATGCATGTGGGAGATCTTGATGTACGGCATCAAGCCCTTCCAGGGGGTGAAAAACAACGACGTGATTGGCAGGATAGAAAATGGCGAGCGACTGGCGATGCCTCCCCAGTGTCCACCCACCCTTTACAGTCTGATGACCAAATGCTGGTCGTATGACCCGAGCAAGCGGCCGCGATTCACTGAACTCAAAACGCAACTCAGGTAAGAAAAATAAATAAAAATGCAAATGAATTAATAAATATGAAAAAAATGTTCATATGCTAAATATTAATTATACTGAAAGCTAGCTCTAGTAGTGTTACATGAAGGAGGGTTGATGTGTAGAGGCAGTGTTGTACCTATTGGAGAATTGAAATAAATGGTGAATAAACCGCTGCTCTTTAAGTCAAAGAAAGCCACTTGGAATTAAAGTAGCTTAAAAGTGTAGGATAAAAAATTGTTAGTTTTATAGTAATTTGCCTTGGCTGTGATAGTTCAGTGTCATTACCATAAACAGAGATAACCTCTGTCACAATCTGACCCCATTTAAATTTTTTCTCTCTTTCATAAAGCTGAATAAGTACTAAAAATGTATGTAAAAATATTCTGATTTTTCTACTCTTAGTTGACTTTGATGAAGTAGTACTTGGCCTGTTCAGTTACATTTTCTCACTGGCAATGCTTTGTTTCTTAAGTACAATACTGGAGGAAGAGAAGCTCCAGCAGGAGGAGAGACTCCGAATGGAAATGAGGAGACAAGTCACCGTTTCCTGGGACTCAGGGGGCTCTGATGAAGCACCGCCAAAAGTAAGATTCAGTGTTTGAAACTGATCAACCCCGTTTTAACGAATTGTTTCTCATCCTCCCGCATCCTCATTGTTTCATGTATCTAACACTAATGGGTTTCTCTGTGTTTCTAGCCTAGCAGACCCGGTTACCCCAGCCCTCGATCCAGTGAAGGCTTTTTCAGCAGCCCCCAGCACAACCACTTCCCGGTAAAACACACACACACACACCAATTAGCATCTTTTACTGACTTTCAGAGGTTTAAGTTGTTAACAGCTATGCTTTGAAACACTACAGAGATAGCATTTGTAGAAAAAAGCCTGTAGAACGCCGTCATCATAATAAGGCCAACCCATTAAACTCAGTGTTAAGTCTGGAGTAAGTCTGACTGTCAGGCAGAGTGTGTGCTGCATGTGTCAGAGTCAGAGAGAAATAAAAAGATGGAGAAAAAAGAAAGAGGCTTTGAGTGCCGTTATTCTTCTCCTCATAAACCGAGCAGACAGCAGGCATTTCCTGTAGTGCTAAAAGCTGCTCACACTCACGCGCGCACAGACACACACACACACACGCGCACAGACACACAAACAAATCAAGCCACTCTTCAGCTCTTGGCAATGAGCTTCTCTTTCGTCCTTATAAGGAGTGTAATTCAAACTGCCATTTAAGTCCAACTTGATAACATCACAGTTTAGATTAACTTCTGTATATTTGTGCATGAGTTACTCACTAGGCTGAGTTTTAAAATATATTTGAAGGGATTTTAACACTTTTTGAATCCATGAATATCATGCTTTGGTTATCAATGAAATATTAATTTGCTTTGGTAATATCTTTTCAGAAATATTCATTGATTTCCTAGTAGTAGTATTACTCTGGTTTGTTTTGCCACCATGTGACTGCACTATGGCATGTGTGAAAGCAGACAAGCAGGCAGGAAAAGTTGGATGATGATGATCTTATTTTTCTTATTTTATTGCATATGAATATTTGGTCTTTTATTGTTTTTGGGGTTTTTTTTGTCTGTTTCTCTGTTCCCCTTTCAATCTGTCCTCCTCCAGCCATCAGCCCATGGTGGTGTAGGAGGAGGAGGGGGAGGAGGAGGCAGCTACCCCCCTACGGATTCCTGGAATCAGCACAGACCTGAACATACTGCACTGTGGAGCCCGAATATGGAGGTGTGCGCACACAAACACATTTCCTGCAGAAATGTTATCAAACATGACTTTGTGCAACATCTCAGGGACTCAACTGAGGTCGTTGTTGGAATTTTTTGCTCAGCTTTTGCCTGATATGAAACACACAGACAACACATGACAATTAAAGCACATTAAAGCAAAGTAATAGTGGTTACGACTTACGTGCATGGTTTATTTTGTTGCCAGATGAACTTAAGACCAAGTCAAAAGACATGCTGTATAAGAGAGGCATACATTTATAATAACTAATGATTTAGATTAAGCAAGATTTCTTACTCCACTCTCTACAGGACAGTGGTCAGGCTCTGATGGAGGAGAGGCTGATGATGCAGCAGCAACAGATGGAGGATGACCAGCGGTGGCTGGAGCAGGAGGAGAGCTTCATGGTAACTCAAGCACACAAACTCACAGTGGCTGGATTTAAATACTCTGTAAAGCTTCTTTCTCTCCTTTGGCATCAACCATTAAAGTGCTTTGAATGTATTCATTTATTTCCTACCTGATTTTTGTAGCTATGTAACTTCAGCACTTTCCACATCCATAGAGTAAGCGGCCCCCCCGGGTGCCCATTAATTTTTCACAATTCACTTTTACACAAACAGCTTTGAGTTGTCTTTAGTCCAGCTGAAAGTGCACACACTCACACCTGTATTGTAGTGCCAAAGGCTCTCCTGTGTTATTTGTGTGGCTTATTTATGTGTGATTTTTAGCAGTGAAGCCATGTGAGATTCAAGGACATTACGTTTTTTGTTATCCGATGGAATGGCCAGAATCCAAGCTCCCTCTAACTGTGGTATTACAAACAAAATTGCATGTTAAACATTAAAACAGAAAACAAAAGACACAATATAACATTTAAAAAACAGCAAAAATGATGATAGTTAAATGGAATTAACAAATAAATACTATATGTAGATATAACACATTGCAATGAGATTTTACACTTGATAAAACCTCTTCATGTCCATTGTTGTTGCCAGATGAGCTGCAGAATATCTTTCTCAGATCTTTGAACTGGCTCAGTTGTGCGTGCTTGATTTATCTCATCAGACACTGAAAAATCTCCAGAAAAGGAGCCAAAGCCCCGGTTTTGCAAAACAGCTCTGTTTTTCTCCTGTCCTCAGGTCAGATTGTTTCTCTGCTTGCCTCGATGGCTTCCTTTCAGTTTTGAGCCAAATATTGGCGAGCTGAAAAACAGCGAGGGGAGGGGAGACCAAATAAATAAATAAAAAATAGCATTAATAATGTGTTTTGGGGATTTACATACAGATAGATCTGGTCAGCTTGCCATGTTTATGATGGGCTGAATTGCTGATATCTCGTGTGTTTTGCTGACATCAGGGCTTAGTTTTGTTTTGGTTGTTTTCTCCTTGCCTACGAGTTAACTTTATATACCTCACTGCACAAACCTTAGAAGAGCCAGCAGATTTATGGGCCTGACTTTGGAGCTCAGGGGAAATTAACAGCCAAAGAAACAGCAAAGGATGCTTTAGTTAGAAATTCCACATTAAAACTCGAGCATTGAACTCCACGAGTTACTTTAACGGGATCGTCTTCTGTGTGTGTTTGTTTCAGTGAGATTAAAACCAATTTTTAACCCTTTGTCTTTTGCAGGAGTAGGTTAACTCCTTGTCTCTAACGAGCTACTCGTTCTTACTCAGAGTGCATGTGATCTTCTGGGCTAAAGTAGGCGTGAACCTTAATCTCAAATGGCAGTTGTCATAGACTGCATGTGCCGCTACTCCTGCCTCAAATCGTTCTTGAAACACATTCAGCTGGAGAAGTCAAGTCAAATCTGTTGTCGTAACTTTAAAAGAGACAAGTGGAATTTTTTGCCTTGAGGAAAAGCGAGTGCTGGGGTCAGAATATGCACTTTAACTAATGTGTAGTGGAAAATTACAGAAGTAACACGAGTGGAGTACTTAAGGCAACATTTGCAAGTAAACTTTGTGATGTATGAATATGGGATCATCAAGAGAGTGGAAGAAGGGGAAAAGAAAAGCAAAGCGAGGAGGAGGAGAGAGGGAGGGAGAAGGGAAGTGGGATTGGCACGCGTGATGGTGAGGGAGGAATGAACGAGGAGTCGCCCATCAGGAAAAGGGAGAGAGAGAGACAGGAGGCAATCCAGAGAGATGGAAAGAGTGGGAGGGAGAAAGAGGACAGTGAGGCGGTTGGACCTTTTCTCTCCAGGATTTTGTCTCTGTGCTCAGTGGAGCTTTTCTTCCTCTGGAAAACCTTTCTCTTCTCCTGTCTTTTCCTCCTTATCCAGTCTTCCTTGACTTAAGTTTTCTCTCTTTCTCTGCGCATTTCTTTTCTCTGTCCACCATCAGTTTCTCCATGACTTAAGCTTTAGCATCTTCCATCTCCCCGTTTTATTAAACTTTTGGTCCTTATCCCCACCCTTCTTTCGATGGCCTCCCCTCTCCGCATTCCTCCGCCTGACTTCATCAACCTATATTCTCCCAGGATGCATCTCTTCATGGCGTGCTTCACTAAAACGGTACTGGAACGAAACGCGAGAGGAAGCTGGAATAATTCAGTCATGCAGTTATCGCTTTGCCAACAGGACTGCTCTTCTTTAATAAGCTGCTGATCATTTCTTTTCTTTTTTGAACGTTTTGATGGGAAAAACAACAATGATGGTCACTGGTAAAATGTCCGTTTTGATAAATCATGTGGTGCTTCGTTAGGAACTGAAATGGTTTCGCAGCAGATTTTTGCAGCTTTTCTGGAACCTGCAAGTGACAGCTAAACTCAGCATGCTTTGTTTTTCATTTTTGTGACTTATGCACAAAATGTTAATAATTTGCAATGTGAGTCAAAATGTTACATATTTTATCCTGTAGCTGCAATGAAAAAATTGTATGTGTGTGTGTCTCTGTCTTCCTCGCAGAAGGCGGAGTCCAGAAACAGCAGAGGGAGCGTCGACAGGGAGGACGGCACACTACAAACACCGGTCGGTCACTCTGTGTGTGCGTGCGCGCGCATGTGTGTGTGTGCATGTGTATGCTTGTGACATTTTGTTCTTGAACATTTTTAAAATTGGATTCGCTTGTGGTTTTGCTGAGCTGTGGAGCACGGTTGGACAAATGCTTGCGGTGCTAAGAAGAAGTAACGTGGAGGTAGCAGAGAGAGTCTCGTTTTTCTTTTTCAAAGTTGAGAAAGGCTTAAAGAAAGAGCTCCAGGGTGAGGTAACGCTCTCAGACAAACGGAGAGGAAATGCAGACAGTGGGAGAAGAAGAGAAAGTATTTCGGTCTGCGAGCCATGAAGGGCACTGCCTACATACCGACCGCTTGACCACAGAGCACACATGGGAACTTTAAAGGCGGAAGAACTGGACATTAACTGTAAACAAGGGTTATAATATCCTGTAGCTGAGGCAAAAATCTCTCCTGTAATTGTAGCAAATTAAGGATATTGCAACATGCAGTGGCAGCTTTGAAAATCATATTTAGCTTGGTAATCTACGAGTGCTGCATTTATTTCTTTCTTTTGGATGAGATTTATTCCCCTAAATAAAAGGTTTGTCACTGTAAGGATCACAGTCTAATAAAATTCTGACATGCTGCGATAAATTCATGTGAACATGAGGCTTTTTTATGTGCTTCTCTGTAGGGTGGAAGCCAACACATCTATCAGCCTGTTGGGAAACCAGGTGAGACAGCAAGCATGCTGCCATGCTTCAGTTGTCACTAGACAATGAAAATGCTCTAATTTTTTCTATAGAGTGTTTAGGGTTTATTTCTTAAATTGAACCCATATTATAATCTAATTAACCGTGTATTTTTTAAAGCACATTTAGTTCTGTTATCTAGTGGAGTTGCGAGCATCCTGAGCCTGAACATATTCCTGTCCCCCCCCCCTTCAGAACCTGTCGCACCCCCCAAGAAGCCGCCCCGCCCAGGAGCACCAGCTCATCTAACCAACCTGTCTAATCTCTGCCCCATAGAAAGCTACAATGAAGGGGTCAAGGTGCATATGAATACACAATCATCAATACGAAGAACAAGATTTCTCTCCTGTGTGTTTAATAGAAGTCTGGATGTTCTGTGTTTTATCGTGCTCATTTGCACGCTCCTATCCACATGCAGGTTTTGATTTGATTCTTTGACACTGTGCTGATGGATTGCATGCTGGTCCATGTCATGCTTCGCCTGTGGTTGGCTTTGGCCTAATGTGCTGTCCCCTCTTCTCTCCCCCCTTTACGTCTTCTCTTCCCCCCCCCCTTGTTACTAACTTCCATCCACTGCTGCTCTAACCTGCTGTCATCTCGTTCTTCTGACCTGCAACACCACATCCATATGTCTACAAATGCATTTGTCCAACACCTTCCTTTCTTTTCACAACCTGCACTCTTTATTCCCCTTCAACCACTTCCCTTTCAAACTGCCAACCACCGCTCCTTCCCCTCCCCTCGTCCTCCCCCAAGCCGTGGCGGGTAAGCTGATCTGTGTGTGTCTGTTATCGTCAGTTAGTGAGCTGCTAGTTACAGTCACTGTCATGTTTTCAGAATCATTCAGTCATTTTTCTTCACCAGAGAACAAAACAGGGAAAAAAAAAATTAAAGTTGTTGCTAATACTGCCACCATCCTTATGAACTAAGCATTTTCTTTTAGCAAATGTATGTGGAATATTTCTGGTGAAGACGAATGAAGCTCATTTGTCGTAGATGTTAGCGTGCAGGTCAGTAGATGTGTAGTGAAATTATCACTGTGTCTAATGGTCAGTGTTTTGATTGAAGTTAAAGGTTTGGTGCAGCTAAAACCACCAAATCTGAGTCCATCGTCATAAATTAAATACCCTTTAAAATTCATAATACAACCTGCATTAAGTGATTTATTTATTTATATTTTACAAAGTTTTAATTGGAAAAACAAAAATTGTTTACACCAACAGGTTTTATTTGTATAAATGACCGTCTTAAACATTCAGCATGTGTTTAACATCATTATTAAAATCACTTAATGCAGGTTGAACTTTGAGTTTGTCGCTTGTAACCAGTCTGTACTAACATCCCTGTGCTCTCGCTGTAGAAAAGTCTATCTAATTTGTAGCTACAAATGCATGTGGCTAGAAATAGCTTACCTCTAGTTTAGCTTTGCATATACTGCCACCTACAGTTGAAAGTTTCAAATTACCATCACTTGCCTGACCACGGCAGAGCTGTGGGCCGCCTGAGTGATGACCAGTAATATTAGTCTGTTCTTTCAAAATATTTCTAAAGGAAATGAACTTTAAAAATTAGGTTAGTAATGGGTGGAAAATGAAAGTTTTTCTTGAATAGCTCACGCTCTGGCCTTCTCGTACAGTTGCAGCCTCAAGAGATCAGCCCGCCTCCCACCGCCAACTTGGATCGTTCCAACGATAAAGTGTATGAGAACGTGACGGGACTGGTCAAGGCCGTGATTGAGATGTCAAACAGGATCCAGCCCGCTGCCCCAGAGGAGTACGTCCCCATGGTTAAGGTACGATTCACATCACAGTCACCATCTTCAAGTGACCTTTACTCTACCTCACGCTTTCCATTACAATGACAGAATCTGACAGTGAGAAAATATGAAGACGTGCCAGAGTCCCTTTATTATAATAGAAATTTTAAGACTCATGATTGTGTGTGTGTGTATTGTTATAGGAAGTGGGTTTGGCTCTGAGGACTCTGTTGGCGACAGTGGATGAGACGATTCCTGTGCTGCCAGCCAGCACACACAGAGAGGTAAAGGAATATTCATGCAATTAAAATGATATATATATATATATATGTTCTGTTCATTTTCTTTTATGCTCATCTTTTAGAAATCACCTGCAATGTTACCTTGACATTTTCTTTGTATTCTCATAGATTGAAATGGCCCAGAAGCTGCTCAATTCAGATCTGGCAGAGTTGATAGCAAAAATGAAACTGGCACAGCAGTATGTCATGACGAGGTGAGGATACACATGTACATCCTATTTTATATATATTATTATATATATAATAACATCAGGGCTCACATAGTTATCTGTTTTTTAACAGTTTACAAAAGGACTACAAGAAGCAGATGCTAATGGCAGCTCACGCCCTCGCAGTTGACGCCAAGAACCTGCTGGATGTCATCGACCAATCACGGCTCAAGATGATCAACCAGAGCCGCCCGCATTAGCCCGGGATCTAACCGAGCCGGCGGGTTTTTGATGCAGTAAATCCAAAATGCAGGACAGGGACAGAGGAGCATGGATTTTGATGGCTCTTGGAAATTGAATAAGAAACTGAGAAGGATCTACAGGCAGACATTGTGATGAAGGCCTGATGTGGAAAACTGACAGACGTGACTGACCGAAACAATCAGCCCCTCCCCTCTCACCCTCTCTCTGGAAAAAGTCATGTTTTGGTCAATATTGTGTTTTGTATCCACTTTTCTGTCATCATATATCCTCATGACCCCCCCCCCCCCCCACACCCCCCAACCCTTCAAATTTAAAAAAAAGAGTT
>VOQJ01006894.1:1964-15848 GCA_015052665.1 Apistogramma diplotaenia
AGAAACCCTCCACTTTCACTCAGTCAAAGGTCCATTTTCTATCTCCTGATGTCTCCGTGTTTCTGTCTTGCTTGCAATTTCCATCGGCCTCTTAAACCAGTATATCCATCTTGCTCAGTATATCTCTCTCAATTACTCCAGGCTCGTTTTTTTTTGTGTGCGTGTTTCTTGCTTTTTTTTCCCCTGGCCCATGACAACCGTATGCTTTACATTAACGGAAGTGGAGCTGCTAGAAATAAGACTTAAAGCTGGAATTACATTTTGCCGTATTTGCTACAGCATCTCTCCGGGGCCACGATAAACCTGGGCCCAGCCTCAGCTCACGCGCCCACTGTAAAGATGAAAAGAAGACCATATGCTTAGCAACAACACGGACCAGATCTCAAGCAGACAGACACATCTAAAGGAGTACTCACAGGCTTAGACAACTGGAGTGATAAGAAAGAGTGTTACATAATCACTGACAAACAGGAAGAAAGTGGGAGAGCAGCGAACCCTGCATTATCTTTTGTTTGGATGTAAATGCCTGTGTAGCACAGATGTGAAGAAATGGCTTCTATCATTAACAAGTGAAGCACTTTTGACTTTGAAATAGAGGGAAAAAGGAGGAGGGGGGGTTGAGAACAGACATACTGTAGAGAGCAGCTGTTTCTGTGTTTATGAGCAAAGGAGTTTGGTCTTTGAAGGTAACCCAGAGCAGAGCAGCAAAGCTGGAGTGTGTGTGGAAGGCTGGCTAATAGGAAGGCTAGGTGAGCAGCTGGATAGAGTCAGTGGTGAACAGAGGGACAGATGGACAGATAGAGTTGATAATGCAGTGAGCAGCAGTGAATGGGAGGGTTGGCTCTGGGGCTCCTGGGCCTGGAGTACCCACACTCGCATCTACACAAGACAGACTGTGATTGTGTGCGTCTATACACAAGTAAGAAACTGAGGAAAGGACTGGACCGTGTACTCAGTCGTTGTATGATAGAGAATCCGAGAAAGGCAGTGGGAGGGAAGGAGGGGTGAGAGCAGAGCAGGTTGGGTGCCAGCAGATGAGACAGATGTTGAGCCATACTGGAAAGCATCGGCACAGTGCACCAGGACGCCTTCCTCCACTCTTGACATCTGGGCTTAGCCTGGGTCAGGCTGCATGGTCGCCCTGGGCAATGAGCCTGTACAAGCCTTGTGGCAAACTGGGCTGGCGCTGTGCTGCCTTTTAAATGGTGTGGTGCACTGAAGCACAGTTAATGCCCTCATATCCAGTCCAGTGCTCAGTGCCCAGGCCAGACAGAGGTGAATGAGACATTGACATACAGACACACTCGCACACAAAGAGATGAGAGTGTATTTAAGAGAGTGCGGCTATTAGACTGTGCTTAGACAAAGCTTATCTAATGTAAAGGAAGATGTTGGAATATATAATCCTGCTGGTTTTTAAAACATCTTTATCTTTAGTATGTTTGAAGGCCACAGTTGGAAATGTGCAATGCACCGTCATTGCTGGCAGCAAAATATCTGACAAATATGTGCCACTATATTTTCCACCACATATTGCCATAAAAAAGTAAAAGAAAGATTCACATTTGTTTTTCATCAGTTTCTCATTAAAATACAGGGCTTTCGCTCCCGTGTTTGCAGAAGGAAAAACACTCATTCTGTAATTGATTACATTGTTTATTGAGCTATCAGCTTTGTTATTTGACTAAACAAATAGAGGGCTACCCGCCCTGATTGCACATCATACTTTTGAGATGTCTAACAACATCAGCAGAGTGTGTAATCTCAGTTTAATGTCGCAGGCAGAAAAGTGAACCTCCCCGTTTAACCTCTGCTGCCTCCAGAGGGCTCGTTTTTAATTACCAGAGGCTAACAGGCTGACCTAGGGCGTGTTGCGCTCACTTTGAATCTATGCTTGCTGAGGTCTGCTGTGCTCTACTGGGAAACGGGGAATGATGGGGTCAAAAGAAGGATATTAGGTTATACGTTTGCCTCCTGATTCATGTGTGCTGTTCCTGTTTTACTCTTATGTGTAATGTGTTGTGATTGTTATACATTTAGACTTCTAATAACTGGAAATGGCATGTTTTTCTCCTGAGTTCAAGCTCAGAGGAAAAAAATAATACATATTTGCCTTTTGCTAGCTCCTTAACACTTTCACTGTAATCCCATTAGTTATTATGTTCATCTTGCTGTTTTCATTTGTAAGCTGTGACTCAGCGTGCAACTCTGTTTTTCATCAAAAATGTGTGCAAAATAACAAATATTAGGGGGGATGAGGGTCTTGAGGTTTTTTTTTTTAAGTTTTAACTGCTCCTTCTGTACGCCGCGCTGACTTTCAGCTTGACCCTCATTACCATGAACCTCTTGCTACCCCACCTGGCAAGTAGTTATGAAGAAGGGGCCATTGGATGTGAGAGAGTCAACTGAGGGAAACAGGCAGATGTGTTCAGCTCAGGGAGACCAGCCTTGGATGAATACATCAATCCTCTGACACTGCAGCAACTGCTGTCTGCAATTTAAATGCAAAATAAAAAAAATGCACTTTTAGTAAATTAGCTTATTAGTTAATGCTGAAGAATACAGCCATTGAACACTGACAGTTTTCATATTTGTCCTTGAACAGTGTATGGAAAGTTAGCAGATTTGTCTTTCCCTTTGATTGTATTTATTGTTCTTTGTTGCTCCTGCATGATCATAAGGCTAGCCATTGCTTCTCACCCCGTGGCATTGACCTGCTAATCAGAGCTTGCATCCTGACTATGTGCAATTTGAGGCAAAGTCTAATGATGTTCTTTTTCCAGGACAATAAAATTCTTCCCACACAAGGTCAGGGGCATGCCCATCGACAGCCCTGTTAGCAAACATCTGTCCGACAGAATCGTGACTAAGACTTCCCTGTTGACTAGAGTGATAGGCAGTGGATTGAGACTATGTTTTCTCTTTCTGTCTCTAACCCAGCCATCCAGCTCACCTCACTCACTCTCACACAGACACACACATGCAGACACAAAGAGTGCCCTTAACAGTGACATTAACTAAGTCTGGCTTAGATGAGAAGAAAATAGAGTTAGGCCCACTCCTGTGTCCGATCCGTTCCGAGACAAAAGACTGTTTGTGAGGGAGGTGGAGGCAGTGCTATCATTGTGGGAACATAATCAGTCTGTCATTTCCGCTGCCCATGTGCTGTTGTTATCCCTAGGTCCCCTGGAAGAATGGTCCTTTTGTACTGCCGCTTTTGTGGCAGCGATAAAGTTTCTTACAGGAGCACACATGTGTTTATATCTGCAGATATGTGCGTGGACGTAAAGTGCTTTGTTTGGTTTAAGTCTTCATTTAAACTGCCAAAGGTGAGGACAACACGGCCGAGTCGCCTTTTCTCATCCAGACAAATGTGTTTTGTATTTGGCCGAGCGAACCAGGAAATGAGACAAGGTTTGCTGATTGGTCAGTAAGGAAGCGAAATTAGATTCTCTCTGACAGCACCGTCTGACTGCATAACACAACAAACCATAAGGTTTACCCAGTCTGAGGATAGCAAGCCAGCAGGGGAGTTAAGGGCTGCTATCTGTCTGATGAAGTGAGGGCTAAGGCTATGTGGAGTAACACATTTTCCCAGACAGTAGCTCTATTTGACAGACCCCTGCCATTTGCAGCAGGAGACAAAACCCAATTTCATCACTTACCTGGTGGCCAATCAAAAAAGACCTCAGACTGTAAGAAGTGTCAGCACTATGAGAGTGCTGGGCTCTCTAGGCACCAAAAAAAGCACAATAATGATCCTTTAATCAGTTACAGTTACTATTTAACTATTTAAGGTTTGAATAACATAAAAAGCTGCTTTAAATAATATACATTTATCTGTCAAATTAATTGATGAAAATAGTCGAATTGATTTTAAAACATTGAGCTATATAGTACCCTCCAAAATGTGATGCCTCTAGCAGTTTGTTGTTGGTGGTTCACGCTGCCCTTATATCAGTGCGCCTAACCACCTGTTTAAATATTTGCCACATTATAAACCTCTTAAATTTAGCCATCAAAGTTGAATCCTGTCTAAGGTTGTCTGCTTTACCTTTTGAATCACACTCTTGTGTAGTAATGTCACCAGTTGGAAATCTCACTGAATTAACACCAAGGAATGCACACTGATTACATCAGTGTTCTTTGTGCAGATTTCTTGGTCTTAATAATGTGTGTTTTTAACATTTTCTCTGATGGCAAACCAAGCGAGGTTGGTTGTGGAATGGGACTGTTTCATGTAGCTGTGTAGAGACAAAACACAGGCCAGAAACTTCAATTGGAAGTTGGGTAGCGCTGGAGAAATGAGAGATCTTTGCTAACACACTTGCATCCAGTCGGCAAACTTTTCTCTGTGATGAGTGGAAAATAGGGGCTCCAAGTATTTGAATGAAAGCCATCTCTGTGTGGTTTTTAAGACTGCTGTCTCTCTCTGGGTTCAGTCTTTGAAATACAGTTAAGACCTTTGATGGAGGTTCTCTGCCAGCCTCATGGAAAGAGAGGAAAGACGTAAAAGAGGGGAGATGAAGGCAGACACAGAAGCAGAGAGAGTTCTAGGGAGAGGAAAAGACAGAATATAAAACTTTGAATGTTTGCTGGATTTGGATGTTAACGCCTTGTGGGTTTCTCCACCTCTCTACAGCAACTGTATGCAGCCCAGCTTGCCAGCATGCAGGTCTCTCCCGGAGCCAAGATGCCTCCACTCCCCCAGCCACTCAACGCTAGTGGGCCCATTTCTCCGTCATCTCTGAAGAATGACAAGAGTTCCTCCAGCCCCATCACTCAAGTCAAGGTACAACCCTCGACTACTTCATCCAGCCCACCCACCAGCCCAGGCCTTGAGTGGTACTTGACCTAGCCTAGCCTATTTGGTGTTGTCTGAGTAAACTAGCATCTACAATGTTCAGTACTTCAGTACAGCTGGCCGGTGGTGAGCCCAACCTCTAACAGGCCATCAATCTCTGGGGCTTTAACAAGGCCCTCTCTCTCTTAACCAGAACTCTGTGGAAATGGTTGCTATAGCTATGGCAGCTCCAAGCCAGTAATTTGTGGAACACGTGTTTTTTTTCTTTTTTTACAATAAAAAGACTTTTCTTTTTTGTAACTAAAATGGAATAAATCTCTTACCACAGTGCTATACAACTACTGAGTAGGATTGACAACTTTTTTCCCCTGTAAACAAACTAGGATGTGCTTTCTGCTGCTGTATGGCACGACTCCACGAGACCTCCATGCAAAGGAAAGGCCACATACATCATTCCCGCTCATTAAGGCCATAATCAGAAACATACGCCCATTTGAAGTAGTTTAGTTTAATAATATCACAATGGAGAAAAACCATAAATCATGGCTTGAAATAGCAGGAAAGCACTCCAGCTTTTTGTTCACGTACTTGCACTCGCACACAGCCAAAAAGCACACACCCATTCAGGTCCTCTGCCTTCAGGAATTTCCATCAAACTGGCTCAACCAGTCATTGTGCAAGTACAATTCTCTATTATTGAAGTATATGCCTGTCAACTAGGGCAATATTAATTCTAATCCAAATTTGACCAATTATGCCAAAACTAAGGACTTCTGATGACATGAATTATTCACAAATAAATGGATGGCAAACATATACTGGCATCCTCCCATCCCCGTCCACAGTCCAGTGGAATCAGATTGCCTTCAGTTTTGTTTGTCTGTTTTCAGCTTCACTGCATGACAAACTGTTATTGGCACAGCAATAACAAGGCCTTGGGGCAGTCTATGCTAGAGCCATATGTTTGGACAAGGAGACACTTGGGCTTTGAAAAATACTGTTAATGACAGCATGAGCCCTAATCTGATTTAAAAGACTGCTGCTACTGCACGAGGCAACATATCCTGAGCAAAGTGACATTTTTCTTCTGGGATCTTTGAATTGTTCCTATTTACAATCAATCAGCATTTAATTGTCTTTATGGAAATCTACTGTGCATAATGATTTTTTGGTAAATCTTAGCTTCCAGAGCAGTTTGTCATTCATCCTGGGATGTTTTATATTTGCTGTAATTGAATATTTCACCGTGTAAATAATATTTTATAGTTATTCCCATTATTTGTCTTGAGGTACCCACAGATAAAGCATCCTTGGCCCCAAATTTCCTGCTGGGAATAGTCAAGTAAAGAACAGTATTCTTCATCTCACATCAGTAACTGGTCTACAAGGTCACAACCAGCACAGAAATCCAGCACCAAGAAGATGCATGCTCTCTGACCTCATCTTAGAGCCATACTGCAGACCATATTTTTTAGGAATAGGCATATCAAAGCACATGATAAAACCAAGTATGCACAAATGAGGAATGAAATTAGAAAACAAGTTAATGAAGTAGATAATGCAAGTCGACATCTGATGAATGGAACAGCTGTCTTTGATCACTGGCACCGCTGTTATCTGGTCATTATTTATTCTTCGAACCAGAGTGCAGACACAGAGAGAAGGGAGGAGGAGAGGGAGAACAGATGAAGATGTACAGAGAGACAGAATCTGCTTTAATTAGTGTGAACAAAGGCGCTGGGCAACTGTGAGGAAGCTCACAGTGGCACAGCTCCTAAGAAAGGATGGATGAGAGGGGATGGTAGGAGAGGAGAAGAGGAGAGGAGAAGGGGAAAAAGCAAAATGAGGGAGGAATCAGGGAGGAGGTGCAGGTCACAATAGGGATTCTATAATTAACCAGAAACAGCGGAGAACCGTGCTGTCTGAAAATCCGGAGCTCCTCCAAAAGGAAAAGGTGGGGGCAGCCATTAACATCTGTCTTCTTTCATACTCCAATCTCTTCTGCCGTAGGAGGAGGGAACGCAGCCCCTCAACCTCTCTGCTCGGCCAAAGACGACAGAACTGGTCAAGTCTCCTACGTCCCCAACACAAAATCTGTTCCCCGGCAGTAAAAGCAGCCCCAACAGCCTCCTCGGCAAGGGGGGTACCCCCAGCCCACTTGGAGGTCTGGGCCGGGGATCTTCTCTGGGTAAGACGCCAAAGTGTTTCCACTTCACGAACACAGATTTTCTCTGTTCAAACATACACTTACACCACTTACACTGTGCACACATCCAGGGAGACCATATTAGAAAGCTTTTGTACTACAGTATTTTTTTTTTCTTTCTTCTTTTCGCGTGATGTTCTGTAGAAGACAAATTTTGCTTTGCTGTGTGTGCACACAGATATTCTGTCCAGCCTAAACTCTACTGCGCTGTTTGGGGACCAGGACACAGTGATGAAGGCCATCCAGGAGGCTCGGAAAATGAGGGAGCAGATCCAGAGGGAACAGCTGCAACATCACCAGCAGGGCATGGAGGCAAAGCTGTCTGCCCTCAGTTCAGTGGGCCTCAACAACTGCAGAGTTGACAAGGTTAGTATCATGTCAGCTTTCGCTCTCTCTTTTTTTTTTTTAATCACCGATTCCATTGCAGGACTTTTTTATAAAGTCAAAAATGTTAGCAGTCGACCACGAGATTGTTTGCTCTCCCTGCAAGTAGCAGAGGAAAGAAACTATGCAAGAAAGTGGAACATGGTGATTTTGCTACAGCATTAATTCTTAAGACTAATAATTTTCTTTAATCCGTGTCCAGGGTGGTCGTATTAATAACAGCTGGCATAGCTTAGTGTGTTCATGTATGTTTACTCAAATTAGCATGAATGTGTTTGTGTGTGCGTGTTTAGAAGCCTGTGCGTTGTTGATGTTGGTGTGAGGGCCGTGACAGGCCATGGCACTGCCCGGTGTGGGTTAAGAAGACTCTGAAGTCTCTGCCCAATTAAAGCCAACTTGCAGCCCTCTCCGTCCCCTGACACGGGATGGGGTTGCTTTGTACCAGGAGCACACACTCCCAGGGATTCCCTTTAAAAATATCTTCAATCGATGAGTCAATCAAGGAAAGAAAAAAGCTGTCCTCCTCTCTTCAGCTTGATGCCATGTTGCCAGTTGGCTGTGAGGAGCAGGCAGAAACTGGGAGCGATGCTCATTAATATTTCAGCACCTGACACTTTCAACCAACAGCCTCAACTAGGTCAATGTATATGTAAAAAAGTCAATGAATATCTATTTTGATTTCCCTCTAATTTGGTGTTTGGAAGATATCACTGTCTATGCAGGTGGCAATCAACTATGCTCTTACTGAAGTGAGGCAAATAAATTGATGCAGCCCACAGAGAGGACAGAGAGGAAGCTCAGAAGCAGGAACAAAGCTGAGACACCAACTGATAATCTCATATTTCCCTGACAAACAACTCAAAATAAATGTCACCACATTTAAGCAAACAGGTTCATCACCTTGAATAAAAGATTTCAAAGCTTTTTATTTTATTTCTTAGTCACAGCGTGACTTCGCAAGCTTTGAGTGTGTAAAGTGCCTTTTAGTCATTCTCCGTCACGAGTCGGCTCCCTACGTCACAGCCGAGGTGAGCCTGGGGTCAACCAAGCAAAGAAAAGAGCAGAACAATGGCATAATCAGCAGACAGCACACACCTACAGCTTCACTGTCCTTAGTAGGCAGCGCATAAAATGTTTTTTTTCTTACTTTTTTTTCTCCTTTGTTTAAGGTTTCATTTTGCTTTCTGTCAATTTTGGTGTAAGTGAATATAAAAAGGCAATCAACTGAAATATTATTTAAGAGTTCACAGTTGGATGACAACATTGAAGCTGTTCAGACCTACGCATGCCTTTGAAAAATCTACTTATAACCGTAATCAAAAACAAGCATCACATCAAGTAATACGTTTCCTTTTTCATTACGGGATCAGTCTTGTTAAATGGCACCTTAACCGAGCGCGTGCTCGGCTCGGCGGCCTGCGCAAATCATAGTGAGATATCGTCACCTCTTAGTTTCAGTGACACCGGTCCTATTAGGATGGTGTAAAATTAGAGGCAGGCTTTATCAAGTCAGCCAAAAGAATTGCCCCATCATCTTCATCCTTTGGCTGTAATAAAGAACAGTCAGTTGTAATTCAGCAGTGAAACGAGAGGAGAGAGAGGGTCTTTTGCTGATACAACAAGCCAGCAGACTAGAAAGGTTTGAATAGGCCAGATAAAAGCTTTCACTTTGGTCAGTTTCAGAATATTAATATTTTAAGAAAGCACCTCACCTGACATAAATATGGTGTGGTCTTTAATAGCTCCCCTCCTAGTCTCTTGTTTGGAAGTTTATCAAAGTGAGAGCTTACATGAAGAAGATTCTGGAAAGGTAACATAAATGGGATTAAGGAGAGGTTAAGATCATTCAGTGTGGCTGTTAGAGGGGGATATTAAATATTGATTTATCCCACTGTAATGACCGGGCAGAGGAGTGGGTCTAAGTGCTGCTTAGAGATGGATCAATTCATCTTTTCTTACAAAGTGTATCTGAACAGTACAATGCATACCTCCCAAACCTTTATCAATATGACTCGAGCTCTCTCCTTCTCCCTCTCCCTTCCCGGCCATTGACCTAGGAGAACAGTGTGCAGATCCGACTCTCTGTTCTACGGTATACAAGGCTTTAACCTGAGGACATGTAAAATATTCATGCTTTACAGGAGCGGATTTTCTTGCTTGTCTTTTTATTTGTCTGTTTTTACTATATCCCATCAGTACAATAAAACCTTTTACAACCCTTCTGCAATTTGCCTTTTTAAAATATTTATCTAAAGGTATTATTGTCTGCGGAGGGCAATTACTTTGTTCCATTATTTACCATCTCCTTCTCACACAGTGGAAGCTTTTACCTAGAATGTACCAGCGTGCCTACAGTCATATACACTACAACCGAACCCATTTGCAACCATTTGAATTGTTTCCATCTACAGTATAATGCACTACAGGTACAACTAGACACACTGCTTTTCAGGGTCACGTGACCTTTATACTGAAGCTTGTATGTCTCTGTGTTTTCACTCAGATGTTGCATGCAGAGATGTTGCCATCATTTCAGCAACATTTTTGGCCTGAGGTACATCCGGCTAACAAATTTCCACTGACTCAGCAGGAAAGAGCTGCCATTTAAGTGATGTGTTTTTATGAAACATTGAATTAACATACCAGTGATACCAATTAAACAAAAGATATATTTAAAAAAAAGTTTCCAAAAATAGCGTTGCATCATCCCATTGTGATATAAACTGTCGGATATCTGATATCTAAGTTTTACTTATCCAAGAAATAAAAGAATTTCACATTTAATGTAATTAGCCGAATTAAATACAAATAAAAAACGTTTAATTGGAATTCAAGTCACTAAAAAATCTGGTTAAGTGTACAATCAATAGTGTAATTGTCTGGAAACTGTAAATTGCCTGTTAATGAATAGGAGATTTCCATTTCCTAAGAAAGAGTGTTAATTTAATTTTCAGCCTCAGCCTCTGTGACAAAAATCATTTTCTACATATTATCTGGTAAAATGCGCACACACACACACACACACACACACACACACACACACACACACACACACACACACACACACACACACACACACACACACAGGTCCAATCATCTGACCAAATCTGCAGTTTTTTCAGTCCTACAGCATTGTTGTTGAACCCTGATCAGTCATGCATAACAGCTCTCTGTAAAGGTGCATCAATTTCTTTTGCTCGAGTTCCAATAAACTGTAGCATATTTGATGTTCTGTAGGTGTCAGATAAAATATATTCCTCTGCTGACATGTACCTAACTGGAATCAAAAGGGGAAAGGTCAGTGTATTAACCTATTGAACTACCCTTTCTGCCCTGCAACATCTCTTCTCCTCAGTATTGATGACTAAAATTGTCCATTTCCCATTTCCCAAAGCTCAGCCTGTAAATATTCAAATGGAGCTTACATTGGTCCTCCACAAAATCCAGACTCCTAACCTATTGGTTATAGTGGTTATACTGTTCCCCCTGTATGTGTGTCCATGCATACATGCACACGCAAGTGTGTGTGTGTGTGTGTGTGTGTGTGTGTGTGTCCGCGGATGTGTGTGTGTGCATGTGATGCCAGGACTCTATTCAGGCAAAGCCCTCACAAAGACTTTGAATATAATCTTGTCTGGTTTGCAGCCCTGGAAGCAATTTTCTGCTCCTTTTCGACTGCTGTCTTGGAAATTGCAAACCAAGGCATTTTGGCTGCAATGTAAATCCTTGGCATACAAGGGTTTGCCCATCCAAATTAGATTATGCTCTGCTCCCAGACACTGGCTGTAGCCAGCAAGTGCTATTGTGAAGATTGCTTACATTAATGCTTTGTCCAATTGTTCAGCTTAGTCAAAAGAATAAAAAATAATGTATGACTCTGGATAAAATGCGCCTGTGCATGTGTGTGGATGTCTGCAGGCTCCTGTCCCAGGTCAAGTCTTTTGCTCTCCTGCCTCTTCCCCAGAAAGACATCAAAACTGCATCTTGGTAGGGTCATTTGGCAGTGGTGGCTCCATTATTTTCTGCAGTTGTCATCTAACATAGTGAATTTCTGGCTGGCTACAGTTGATTAAAAATGCTGCTGGCCCTGGTGGCTAAGACCTGTAATGCTGTACTCACCACAAGGCACATTCAACAAAGGATGAGGAAAAGAATAGGCTACAAAAGGACCATTTATAGTCTATGGTATTGTTGCAGTAGGACCATAATGGCCAGAAGTGTCCAACAAGTTTTGAGGATTTGTCTGTATGTGAAAGGGTTTTTTTTGGTAGTGCCACAGTTTGTAACATCCTGCTGGTTGTAACCTGAAGCGGTTTGATAAGGATAGAGATTTAAACCCAACTTAACATTGAACATTTCTGGTTCAATGAGAATTGGAAACCCGTAAAAGTACATGTTGTCAACACAAATTACCTCAGCAGTGTGAAAAAGAAAATGGGAACTCAACACTGTGTTAGAAATGTTTCAGAGCACTTTGATTGATGCACCATTTATGTTTCGGCACATCTGAGTTGAACTGAGAACCACACAGTATTGTGACATTTTCCATCCAGCCACACATGTAATGTAACAGCAAATGTTCATAGTAGACACAACAACATGTAGAAGAAATTCAGACTAAATGCACATTTCAACTGGTGCAAAAAATAATCTTGAATAATGAAATTGCATCTTTTTTATATTAAAAAATAAACTGACAAAGCACATATGAGATTAGCTCACAAGATGTTTAAATGCCTTAATTGAATTTAATTAAAGGCCTTTTTAAACAAATGGGTTGATGCCCTGGCAGTACAAATAGGACTGGAATAGCTGGTCATCTCTGCTCTGTGTGATGTTGAGTATGACTACTATGGAACAGATGCCAGCCTTTTGTGGCTGCTACTGTTGATTCTGCTGCTGCCTGCATTAGCCTTAGCAAAGGGACATCTATGGGTAAAAAGAGAGCAACAGCCTGCATGAAAGGCACCGTGGGTTTACCGCATGCCTGGATGTACTTAACATTTAAATGGGTCAAAACTAGCAAAAACTACTGGAAAGCTGCAGACTTATAAATAACCTTACAACTGGTTACAATAAAAATACAAAACAGATGAGGTGCTGAGCTGTGAGAAGCTGCAGCCATGTTAAAGTGCAGTCTTTGTCTCCATTGGGACTGGGACAGATTGTTGAGGGCTTTAGTCTGAGACCCTCAGAGTCTTCACTCAAGAACTAAAGACCACAGTGGTGACTGACACTTGATACACAAAGCCCTGCATTGTGGTCAGAAGTACTGCCTGCAGCTTGCCACATACCAGGTGTGTGATATAACTAGAGCCAGTTCAGCACATTATCAAATATAAGCGGGAGTCCTGCAGATGTAAAAGGTTCAATTATGAGATCTTAAACATATGCAATCATGCACTTTCTAATGTGGATGAGGTTTAAGTTTAGTGGTGCTCACCAAGTACAGGATTTACTGCTCTCAAAACTACTTAAACCGTGGTGTGATAAATGTTATTTAAAAAAAAAATCATATGAAGGACAGTTTACATTTCATGGCCAAATCTGATCCATCAAAGTGAGCTGACTTACAATAAAAAAAACAAACTGCACAACAATCTGCACCACAGTTCCATATGGATTTGCCTTTGCCTATTGCCTAAAGCTATTTACAAAAGAGAGAGTGAAGGAGTGTCAGGACCGGCAATGTGTTGCCTAAATATAGGGCGGAGTAGGCACAATGCACAGGGCCGTCCGCCACCCGCCTCTGCCCAGAATACACCCTGTGGGTAGAGCAGCAGGCCTCCGGCACATGTTCTGCGGCCAGCCAGATTAAAGCTTTCCTTGCAGCACTGACAAGGGCCCTTTTGGGTTCCCTCGCCCAAGAAGTTACACAAACTTTGCTATCTACCCCCTTTGTTTTCTCCTCTTCCTCTATGACTCACAGTCTCACTGTGTGTTGGCTCGCTAGCCAGCCATGTGCAACTGAACAGATACATGTGTTAGCAAATTTTAAAGACAAAAGACTGCACAGGCAGGGCAGATGAGATTATTGTGGGTGGCAGTTCTCCACTAGAGCTCGGCGTGCACTGCTATAATTTTAGTTGTGGGGAGGAGAGCTGCATGCTGAAGTCATTTAAGGGAGGGACCAGTTGCTTGCCAGCGGTCGTGGTGAGAGTGGGAGGGAAATGATGTGTACTGTTATATCTTTTGTTTCCCGTCTCTTTATCTTTACCTATTCACACCAGCCTTGATTTGCTTTTATTCCCTTTTATTTAAACATATTTTCCTTAGCTGACCTTGCAGTATTTCGCAGCATTAATTTTTGGTATTTGCTGCTTTTAAAGCCTCTCATCGTTCCCTTGTACTGAACATTATAAATACTTTTTTTTTTTTTTTTTCAATTTCTCAATTTATTTCCTTTTTTTTTTTTGTTTTTTTGTCTACTTTCCCCCATTTCTTCCTTTTCCTCTTCTCTTTTTTTTTTTTAGTTTTTTTTTTAAAATTT